>JAXGGA010012205.1:0-39552 GCA_038373865.1 Uloborus plumipes | reverse complement strand
AATTTCAAGAAAAGATTTATTTCATTCAATCGGCTCTAACAGAGTGGACATCCAACAGTTCAAATTACGTACCATAAGAAAAGAATTAGATTCACCCTGGTTATTCACTACATAATTCAATGTAGCAAGCTAATCACGGCAGTTATACTACCTATATTTTTTAAAAAATATATAAGATTGAATGCAAGTACTTATTTTATTTCCAAAAAGGCTTGTAACAGAGTGGACAATTCGAAAAATAGAAAATCTAGGGACATGGATAAATAATAGTGTTTTTTGGGGGAAATTTTCTTTCATTTGCGTAATAAACTGCAGAAATGGTGTTAGAAGCATCTTTTGTGCACTGCAGTGTCATTTATTTTGTTGTTACATTTCAGTTTAATTTCAAATCACATTTGAAATTCTAACAATTTGAAGCTGGGATACGTCATTTTCTCCTTCTTCTGACAAATATAATTTTTTTGTGTCCTTTCTAAATAGATTATGGGTCATTTTCACCATATGCTTACATTTCAAAATTTTTAAGTAATTTTTTTAACTTGCTATTTTTTTTTAGAAACACTAACAGATGTTTAGTCACATATTGTAGGTGTGTAAAAAAGTAACTGGTTGTACACTTTGATGAATAATTAAGTATTCAAATGCTGTTGTAAAACTGTAAGTTGCAAGGAAAATTGTCGTCCATTACCATACAAAATCAATATGAAATCTCACTTTTAAACTATATCATAGAGCCTAGAACCAACTTCATTTGAAATTATTTGCGCCCTGAAGCTTAAAACGATGTTTGTGATGATTGAAATATTGATCAAAAACTCTATGGTAACGAATTTGACATTTGGTAACGGATTTGACCAGTAACGGACTTGACATTTCAACCAAAATGTCAAATTATGGCTAGGTTGTCGAATTTAAAAATTGAACTACAATATGCATTTTCTTAGAGTTGTATAATGAACAATATTTAGGGGTAAAAGTTTAGAAAAAGTAAAAATTAATACCAAAATCTTTGGTAACGGACTTGACAAAGAATAAAAATACGCACCTGAAAAAAATTTTGTGCGAAACGTCACAGCAATACTTCTCGACTCAGGAAAACAAAAGGGTACAACATAGTTACGTCACTAGTTTGTTAAGTTAACTGAATACGTGTTACCATATTTTGACTGCAATAAATACCTTTTTTAGCTGAAATAATCTTGGGGTAATGGACTTGACAAGAACTTCCGGACAAAGTATATTCATACATTTCTATTTGAAATAAAATTACTATTGTCCATATTTATCATGAATACCATATACTAATAGTCAATATATAAAAATAATATGTCGCATTTACTTTTTTTGACCATTAAGTAGAGGAAAAAAATAGTTGAACTTGCGAAAATTGGAAATGGACAAGCGTTTTTGCCTTGATTCTCATTTGTAAAGACTTATATAAAAATAAATAAATAAATTTTAATAATTTGTTGAATGATAGAATTTTTTTGAGGGTATTTCTTGCAGAAAATAATTATTCGCATTGAATTTAAAATATAAGTTATGCTTCAAAATCGTCTTTTTAACCTCCGGACAGCAAATGTAAGCAAATTTTGAAAATGACCCTTATACCTAATCAATTGATACTTGATGGCACAAAATTAAATGGAGAACAAATAAAAAGTACACTTAATGGGTGGTACTTATAAAAATTGATTTTAAAACATTCTAAAGTCTCAGACATGATTTGTACCAGTTTCGCTAGAATGACCCAATTGTATTGTGATATATGAGGGTTGGTACACTAATAGTATACTGTTGTAAAACCGAAACGTAACGAAACCAAAGACTCTTGCGCATACTACTCGTAAATTAGATACTTATCTTACTTATTTAGCACTCAAAAAAAAAAAAAAAAAAGCAAAAAAAAAAATGCCCTTTCTTCGTCACACTTATGTAAAACGATTTCGAAGAACTGAACCGTATACAGTCGACGCTCGATATAACGACCGTCTCCGTCATACAAAAAACGGTCTTTATAACGAGTGGTCGCTATAAGAGGTAGAGCGTAGAGTATGTTGGGATATAGTTGGGAGTTTTCTCACCGGTCGTTATATTAGGATGGTCTTTGTAACGAGTGGTCGTTATAACGAGCGTCGACTGTATTAATTTGAGAAGTAAATATTTTCGCAATGTTTTTGAAACAAGAACGAACAGATTTTGCCGAAATATTGAATGGGCCAAAAGTCGTACAACACTACACTCATCAAGGTCTTCAAGAGGCTTTTGGAGAATCTGCATTGAAATTTCGTTCAAGGAAAACAGACAGTATGTGCATTTCATTGCAAAGCTTCCCCGTGAAAAATTTTTAACTTTTAGTTTCATTCGCTCAAACTCCTATCCCTTGATTATGTTCTTCATAAAATTTCGTCAATTTCTTAGCAATAATTTCATCACTAGACATCTTTGAAGTAGACTCCCTTGAATATGGAAACTCTTTACAGTTGAAGTTAATCCGAAGTCTCAATGAGGTCAGCTAAAAGCTTCGAGTTATTGGTAGTTTGAGTCTTCTCAAAAGTTAGGAACTCAACGAAAACGTCGAGATAAAGGAATATTCGAGTTATAAGGCTTCGAGCTATCGGAACTGAAATAAATATTAAGGAAAAAAGTTTTAGAAATTACACAAAGAATTTTTTCGGAATTTCGACGTTCTTTCAATAAACTGTTGTTGTGATTTTGAAAATGCTTTTTTTTCGACTGAGTTGATTTGATTCATGCCCAGAGCTTCTCGTATTAATTTTTGGAAGACTCTTAGATTTACTTCTTTTGTAGCGATTGGCTTCGAATTTTCGGATTCAAAGTGAACATATGTTCCCATAGAATTTCACCTAAATAATAATTTTTGTGCTAATCGTATCACTACTGGGGATATTATCACAACAAGGAACCGTACCCCCAGTAATACTTAGGGGACTAAGTATTACTGGGGCACGAGGGTAACTAACTAACTAAAAAGGGACATTCGGGCATTCAAAAACTGCAATTATATCCCCAAATTTGCCGAATCGTCAGATAAAATTAGCCGAATAAAAGAAATTTTTGGAAGTCACAGCTACTTCCCGTGACCTCCTTACCAGGACGTCCGCGGTAATACTAATATTAAAAAGTTTTTTCCAATAAAATACCGTATACTAATATTACGGGATGTTAATATTGCGGAAACAGCGGTGGATTAGAGAAAATATTTCCTTAAAATTTCTGCTCTTCAGGAAATCTTTTCATGTTAGTTAACGGTTCACACTTTAAATTTTTTTATTAATATATTTATTTACTTTATTTGGTGACTTATTTCATTTTTATGGGTTCAGTTTAGTTATTTGTAGATCATTTTTTATTTTAATGTGAAACTTTCAGTATCATTTTAAATGATTTGTGTCGGACAAAAATGAAATATTTAATTTTAAATTTCAGCAGCATTGTCTTTGGCAACATTTGTTAAGCACACAAGAGCTTCGTTTTGACCGGTTTGGCGAAAAACTTGGAAAGTGTACCAAGTGTTCGACGCTACTATAGTTCCTTTGTGCAACTTATTGAGATATAGCAATCCGGCAAAATAAGAAAAACGTCTGATTGAGCCACTCCTTTGAATCCATTGATTTTTTGTTGTTCGTTCAATGAGCAAGTTATCAAAGAAGTTGAAAATTTTGTTCCTGCCAGGTTCCTACTTACAAGCAAAAACATTTTTTTTAAAATACAGTAGCATTTATGAAGGTCAAATATTTATGTCTTCGAGTTTTTCCCTAACATCCCCCCCCCCCCCTTGGATATAGGGCTCTCCTTCTTACGACGGCAGAACTCATCGAGACATTTTTTGACAAAAAATTATTTACCCTCATGCCCGCATCATCGAGATATGAGCTCTTATAGTTCGATTAAATTTTAAGAAAAAAAAAAACCAAATGGAGAAACTTGGCGAGAAAATGAAGGCACCAATTTCACGCTGACGGTCTTCTCGTCTGCTCATGTGGGTAGATTTCCATCTATCTGCAAAGCGTGCAAAAAATGTCTGACATTTCTCACGGAAACTCGCTAAATTTGGCGACTTGTCTTGAAAACTGTCGAAGACTGAAAAAACTGGGGGCGCCAAGTCGTGAGTGCAATGGTGGAAAATGGAGGTAATGATTAGATTGGGAGGGGGGGGGGCTTAATATAAAAATCAAGAATTGAAAGAAGAATTTATTTATTTATTTTTTTGTTGAAGTGTTACTTTAGCAATCACACTAAAGCGAAAAAATGTTTGAGTTCTCGGCCGCTTTAGTGTGATGCTAGCGAAGAAAGTGATCAACACTTGTTCACATAGATTTTGCACATGTGCGCCAAAATTCATTTTATTTTACGAAATACATTTTGGCTTTGATCTGCCATACAAAATCCTCTTTATACATACAGATATACTCTAACTATATATGGTCTAAATGGTTAGGTTATTAGACCTATATATGGTCTAATAACCAAATATGGTCTAAATATGTTCAGTATGTTTTTAAAACTGTTAATCAGACAAAAATAAAATGAAAAAAAAAAATAAAACAAAACAAAATTACGATTACAATACAAATTTTGAAAAAAAAAAGGCATTGTTTAAATCTAGTTTATTGACATTGTTGCCTTAAACTGCAGTTAGTATTGTTGATAGAAACATTGCAGGACAAAATATTGTTCACCTTCCAACAATGAGGTATGCTATCATTTCCAGTCAAATTTCGAAAGCTGTAGCAGCTAAAACTTTTCTGTCGCACTGAAAACATTCAACTTTATTGAAGATGGACGAAAATATCGAAATGAATGAATTTGAAGAAGAGCCTCGCTCAGATGCTGGAGAAGATGGATTGGTGATGGGGGAAGACGGATCGGATGAGTACGATTCGGAGGAGGAAGAAAGAATATTGGCGGAAATTATCGCACTTCGGGAGGAAAGGAGGAAGTGCCTGTATGAACAAAAGGAGTACTGGTTGCAAGAAGTGAAAGAAAAGCCAGTTGAAGAATTGAAAGAGAACCCAGCTGACGAAGTGACACAAAAACTTGTTGAACGATTGAAGCACTTCATATTCGAAGAAGAGATGGTATCATTCACTAAGGCAAAATTTAAGCCAACCCTCGAAACGATTCCAGAAGAGGAGGAAGACTATTTGCTGGAAGTTTCAAAACCTTCGTCACGAAAGAGAAAGGCTGACGATGAAATCGAAAAATGTGTAGATGAAATGAGTGACTCCGAAGACGAAACAAAACCAGATTGGGCCAGAGAAGTTTGGTTTTCAACTGAAGAAAGTATTAAAGAACAAAAAAACAATGAAGACTTTACTGTACTTAGTCCAACATTTTTGTCTCAAATGGGGAACATTTTTCTGGAATCCTCCCCTGCACAAGGAATTGAAACGCATGAGGAACGTCTTGGAGTAGAGAATACATGCAAAGAAATTGAATCTTCCTCAAATGTAAAAGACTCTGATGAAGTTAACAACCAAATTACTGAATTGAAGGTCGCTTCAAATACAGCTTTAGAAAAAATTATGCTTCATCAAGAAAAGAAGAAAAAACGTAAGCACTCCAATATGAGGAGATTTTTACTCGCTGTATTGCGGTCATTTCACAAATGTATATGTTGCATCCAAACCCCCGAAGAGCAATGATTGACATCTCACAGGTCAGTCATGTTAACGTAATGAATGACTATGGATGTATTCTGTTTGTATGGGGAATATTTAAACGTAATTGAACATTGTACTGCGAAGCTACGGCTAAATATTGGCTGAAGAAAATTTTTCTTTAACTTAATGAGTAAACATACTTTCCAGAAATGAGTGAAGATTTTGTGATGCCGTACTTCAGTCATTACTATTTTTTGAGAATGTTAGTGTCTGAAAAGCAAAAAAATGATTGAATGACTTTTACTCAAAGATGATTTTTGAAGAAAAGTTTCTTTTACTTGCACTTGACGGATCACTTTTTTATTTTTACGTGCTCTTACATGCATATTTAACTCTTTCTGAAGAAATGTTTGTTTTAACTGCACATAAACTCATGTTTAATGATGTTCAAGAAAAGTTTGTTAATTACTTGGACTTGTGCAGATATTTCATGACTGACAAAGGTTGAAGAATAGTTTCCTATTTGCTTGTACAGATGTTCCATGACTGATGTCGAAGAATAGTTTCCCCATTACTTGCATGTATGTTCCATGACTGACTGATTTTGAAGAAATTTCTCTTTCATTTGTACATATGCTGGATGACTGATTCATATTGAAGAATAATTTTTCTTTGTATATATGTCTTACGATTGACTGTTCTAGAAGAAATGTTCGATTTTATTTGCACATGCAGTTTCTAGTTGGCTGATGTTAAAGAAAAGCTTGTCTCTTACTCGAACATATATTTTATGACTGGCTGATTTGAAGGACCGTTGGTACGCATGTTTCATGAGTTTCATGTTTAGTGAGACAACATACCTTTTAACAAACATAAATCAAGTTGAATGAAAGAATCAAAATTTTTAAGTATTTGTTTATTAGAATTAAATGTTATTAACTCGTTTGTTTAAAAAAAAAACTATTATCATGTACAAATCCCTTTTTGGCTCACAACTGATTGGAAAATAAATTTAATTTGTTTCATTTCTTTTGTCTTATTATTTAATATTTGTTGTGCTACATTAATGAGTGAAACATGATAGATTTTGTTTGACCAAAAAAAGGGGGAGGGAGAGAAGAGCTTATTGATAATTTTCAATACATTCTCTATAACTCGATGTCCTAAGGTACTGACTCAAAGCTTCAAGTTATTGGTAGTTGGCGCTTTAGTAGGTTCCTACAGGCTTCTCAAGAGCTTCGGACGCTATGAAAACTTCGAGATGAAGGAATAGTTGAGTTATAAGACTTCGAGTTATCGAGACTCAACTGTATTTTAGACGACCTAAGTATGATTTTTAAAACTTTCCTTTGAGGCCAATTTTATCTACACTACAATGCGTCCCGAGACGCCAAAAAGTCGCAGAGGGACCAACTTGTATTTCATTAATACCAATTTTATATCATTGTTCCAAAACAATAACAACGCCAATGATAAAACTGAAAAGGAAAAAACGGAAAAAAAAATTATGAGATACCAAGAGCAAAAATAAGCCACAAGACTGAAAACAATGATAGACGTTTATGTAGATCACATTCTTTACTTTCACGTTAACAGATTTGGAATTAAACATTATTTATATCCAAGTCTGATTTTCAGCACTTGGTGACGTCATCGTTCCTTCATACTGCACTCTAGTGGCTATAACTCGAACTACACTTACATAGTTATTCCACCCTACGCTTTAGGGCTTTGTGATACCGTCTAGCATTAAAATTAAATTACTCAAAAATTTACAATTTCGTACAACGATATCCTAATATGCTTACTACGATTCTATGTTTGCGCTTTAACCTTAACCCATTTATGCCCAGTAGCCTAAAAACGGGACGCTTGTTAGTTACTACATACAAAACCTGTAATGGGTGTATCCTTTTACTAAAGCTGTTTTCCACAAGTTAAACAGTCCTTCTTGAGAAAACCAGTTAGAGCAACAAATTGGACATCAGAGTTTAGTCATTGACAGATATTTTCAGACAAATCAGTCAAGTAACAATCCAGCATGGGTAGGCACAGAAAGTAAGTGTTTTTTTGCGAACTTATTTTTCATAAAATTAAACTATTTTGAAATGATTTGCCTAAAATTGATCACAGATGCCTTCTGTAATGTTAGTTTGCAAAAGTAAAGTCAAGTAAGGTCGTATTGTGCTCACATATCTGCAAAATATCCCATAAACAGGAGGTTAAATAACTTAATAAATACGGCAACGGCAACTTTTTTAAGCCTAAAATGTGTGTAAACCATCCCAAGTAAGAGTTCTAAGCAGATAAAAATCGAAAAAAAATGTTAAAAAAACTTGGGCATAAATGGGTTAAATTATATTTTTATACACATGATTTAGAAACGATAACTTCTGATGCTTTTGTCAGACAAGAAAGTTATTGAGCGTCGTAAATTTCTACAGATTTTCTGAGCAAAGGAGAATGAAGCATGGATTGTAGTCTTTTTCAAGAAATTATGAAGAAGATAACAAAATTAAATAGGTGGAGACTCTGATTAAAAGTAACAACAAGTTGGGTAGCAGGATGTCTCTCAAATTACACGTCCTTTAAACCTATCCTGACACTTTCACAGAGATCATGGATGCCTTTTGGGAGCAAGGAGAATGCTTTAACCAGAGCATGAAAAATTAACAATTTAGCTATCAGAGAACCTATGATGAACATATGATGGGTGGCTACAACACAAAATTCATCTATGAAAGTAATAGGCAAAAATTTGCTAAACTACACATTTCTACGCCCCATGTTATCAGTTTGCAAAATTGTGTTTGAAATATGCCGTTAATCTACCATTATAGCGATCTATTTTTGCATTCAAGTTAAAAAAAAAAAAAAAAACGAGAAATTGCACCTTTCACTCAAATATCAACTTTTTGTTGAATTTTTTCTCGTTTTAGTCAAGCAATTTTTCAACGGGGTTTTCCCCAAAAACAGCTGTCAGTTTTATCCAGTAGACCAGAATAAAAGCGTCGTCTTTCTAATGATTTGAGGTAATTAAAAACGGTGAGAAACGCCGACCGTGCAAGTGATGCGAAACTTCGTAAATGATCCCCCACCCCTAAATAGATTTATAAATGTGCAAGCGATAAGAGTCTATCACTTTTATCGAAAGCCCAAATGTCATTTAAAAAATACTCCCTATATTTTATTTCTCTTGTGCTGGTTCAATTTCTTACAAGATATAGTTTATTTGACAATTGATTTTCAAGTTAAAAGCTGATCACATTCATTTGACTCATTGTTTAAAAAATTATGTAACGATACATGGCTACTGGTGGACACATGGAAAAGGATTTCAATTTAGCCCATTAATGCCTAGCGTCCCTATTTAGGGACGGTCCAAAAAAGGGTCTGAATTTCCTCAAAATGAACATTTCAACCAAATAATAGGGTTCAATGAGTACCTTGGTATTGTTTCAATTCGTGATCAACAGATTGCGGCACATAACCAGTGTAAAATGTGTTCTGTAGCAGTTTTAAGAAGATCTTTATCAAAAATGACATCGTTCGCAATCTCAAGAAAAAAAGCTAAGTTTTCAAAGTTATTTCCAGCTTCCCAGTTTATGTTAGTTGCTGATTTTATTTCTTCTGATAAAATGTCTTTTTAAATATTAAATCGTAGGCAGAAAAATATTTTAGTGAAAAAAGTACGTACCCTCTGGGGTCTATCGTAACTTTTAAGGGACAATTTTTCTTTCCTTAATAAAAAAATTATTTTTACACGATATTTTTTAATTATTTTTCCTGTCCATTAAACACTGTTTGTAACCAGTATACAAAATATCTTTGGGGAAAAAATGTCAAGCATTAATGGGTCAAGTACTAGCCTTAGGGACCCTGAACATGTTTACAGAAAAAGGGAAAAGATACCCGAAATAATAAGTGAGTACTAGGTGCAATTTAAAAGGTCTAGTAGAATATAACAGGTGTTGGGTTGAAAAATGCTAATGCAGATCTAGTGTTGCCTTACATAGTTAGAAAACTTATATTTCAGTAAATCATAAAACGAAAGTTGTGCTCACAAACTAAAAAATCAGTCATCAATTCAATTAACAAATCGGTTATACGCATGTGGCACGGAAAAGAAAAGGGACATTTTTTCCCCAAAGATATTTTGTATACTGATTACAAGCAGTGTTTAATGGACAGCAAAAATAATGTAAAAAAAAATATCATGTAAAAAACAAATTTTTTATTAAGGAAAGAAAAATCGTCCCTTAAAAGTGACGATAGACCCCAGAGGGTAAATACTTTTTTCACTAAATTTTTTTTTTTTGCCTACGATATAATATTTAAAAAGATATTTTATAAGAAGAAATAAAATCAGCAATTAACATAAACTGGAAATCTGGGAATAACTTTGAAAGCTTTTTTTTCTTCAGATTGTGAACGATGTCATTTTTGATAAAGATCATATTTAAACTGATACAGATCACACTTTACAATGTTAATGTGCTGCAATCTGTTAATAACGAATTGAAACAACCATTGGAGTCTCGTCAAAAGTAACAGGTCTTTACACCTTCACAAGCACAATATAACCGATGAATCGAAAAATGATAAAATTGATCAATTCTCCATACTTAAAGAAAGAACTAACTCAATGAGTGGAGCTGGAAATAGGTACTCATTGAACACTATTATTTGGTTGAAATGTTCATTTTTGGGAAATTCAGACCCTTTTTTGGACCGTCCCTAAAAAGAGACGCTAGGCATTAATGGGTTAAGTTTTGAGTACAAAACTCTTGCTAAGTTCAAATCGGGCTGCAAATGAAATTTTTCTCTATGTCATGCTGTTTAACAGCACCTACCAGGGCTATTGATACCATCTATCGCCTTACAATTAAATGGAAGTTTGTTCCGCCAATCATATTAGATGTCTTCAAATTTTAAATTTTAAGTTATAACAGTTTGTCAAATGTTTTCATAGGCGACTGGCGCATTAAAAACAAAAGCTGTGGGTCAAAGGAGGAACAAGAGAGAGGGTCATGTTTAGTCAGCGATGCCCTGAAACTGACTTAAAAAAAAAAAATCAGCAATAGAATTTTAACATCGGTAACAGACGCGGACCTAGAAACCTAGAAAAAAAGCCACAGAATTCTACCGTCTATCAATTCAAAGCTCCATTTTAAATTTTATGACCTAACAGGAGAAAAAAATAAATAAAACACACTCATTGAGTTAGTTCTTTCTTTAAGTATGGAGAATTGATCAATTTTATCATTTTTCGATTCATCGGTTATATTGTGCTTGTGAAGGTGTAAAGACCTGTTACTTTTGACGAGACTCCAATGGTTGTTTCATACATTTTAAAAGTAATTTATAATTTTTTATGGTTAAAATCAGGTTGTAATTAAATTTAATTACAGTAAAATATGCCAAACTAACACTTGATGCAGTGACTTTAACCAAAAAGCTCTTTCTCACGTGAACTCACGTGAACTACACTTAAATTTTACGCAAAAAGCGACTATACCGAAACATTTGTGGTCAATTTTGCGTGTTCGTCAATGATTCTTCATAAAATAATGAGTACGGCAACATGCAGTCAGTTGCTTGCTCAATGAGTGTCAATTATTCCACCTTTATTAGAAGTTATTTTCACGCAGGTGCGTTACAGACTATAGTTGAATAATCTATAACTTAAGTTGGGATAGGAACATCATCATTATGACAACATTTTGTTTAATCAAGGAGAACAACGCAGTATATTTTGTGGTTCTAGCGATTAGCGTGAAAGCTTCTGCATCGAAAACTTCTTATTAGGGATGCACCGATTAATCGGCCATAATCGGCCACTTTACCGATTAATAATAATCGGAAAAATCGGGCCGATTAATCGGCGTAAAAAATATTTTTTAAATATTATTTTTTAAAGTAAACCTTTACTAAGAAATTTTGATGAACAATTTTATTAACAGTAATAATAATCCTCACCGTTGATGTAAAGTTTTTAATACATTAATTCTCCTATTTTGAATAAAAATACACATAGTTAATGTAGCAACATTTTTCATGCGTCGATACTTTTCTCCTTGCTTTTAGATAATCTTCAATTTTCGCAAAGAATAAAAGTCTTGAATCACATAGCTACTAATAATTGAAAAATTGAAACTGAAAGAACTTCAAAATTGGATTGCTCACCCCACAGACTTCCCTCCCCCCCTTTTTTTTTAATTTTCATGTCTAGTTTACATAATTAGCAATGTGTTAATGCAATATTATTGACAAGAATATGAAAATTAGTTCAAAGAAATTTGATAAAATTTTGAAATTATTTAGGGAAAATTAGGAATATGGAAGAAAAAATTAGGAACTATTTCAAAAAATAGAATTGTAAAAAAAAACGAAGAAAAAACTGTAATGGTGAAATTGGTAGTACTGAAAACAACCATTTTAATCATTAATCGGCTTGACCGATTAATCGGCCGATTATCAACTACCTATTAATCGGTAATCGGCCAATTTGCTTATCGGTGCATCCCTACTTCTTATGTGGCGATTTCATACAACAGTCGCATAATTTCAAGAGATTAGAACTGCTGATGTTATTCGTTTTTAGCAATTTATTGAAAAAAGCAGTAAGTAACCGCCCCTAAGCAAGGGCTAAGGCAGAAACATGCATGTTCCTGTCTTAGCCCTTGCTTAGGGGGTGTAACTTACTGCTTTATACCCGAGCTCTGCCAAATTTTTTTTGAGTTGTACCGAGTTTCGAGATGTGCGGTCGCTCGCTGGTATTCTAATTTCACATTAGCTACCAGTGTTTTTTCGGCTCTGTTTCCTCTATAAGAGGATCTTTGCCTCCAACTCGTTTACTTTCGTATTCCATGCTGATGAAGGCACAATAAGCCCGAAACTGCAGTCCATGGATCGAAATGAACGAGGCGGTGTATTGCAAATTTATTGAATGTTTTTATGTTAATGAAATATCGTTTTCTAAAAAATTAAAATTTTTTATTATTAGTTGATTATTTCGAAATCTGATGTCTTGATCGTATCGCAATGATTTTCCAACTAGCTTTAATGCACTAATGATGAATCAATAAAATTCAAAAAATGAAGAAAAGCCTTCAGTTTTCTTCTAATCGCTTGCAAATTTTGACATGCAGTAATAAAATTTTGAAAGACAATTTAATTACTTGAGAAGCATTTCGGAAAGCCTTAAAATGTATTTTACGTAAAATCTTTATCCATATTGTATAGAATTTGTAAGCTTGAAAAAAAAAATGGGGTATAATTTAATTGCCTAATTTAGGTGGCAACCAATGGTTCTTCGAGATCAATTACTAAGGTTATTGACCACAACGAAAAGATTCTTAGACTTTGAATACCCTACTTGACTTCATGACAACTCTATATATTTTCCCTTGAGGTTCCTTAAAGCTTTCCTTAAGGTTCTTAACCTTTCAACTTTTACGAACTCGTTTGAACACTCGTGTAACCCATTACCTACATGTATAAGTGATCAATGCAAGTAGAAGCTGAAACGGGTGATTTAATTAGAATGCAGACATCCTTTCAGAAATTTAATGAAACTACTCTCAATTTTGCTTTGAAAACATAACTGTACCAGTCTACCCCCCCCCCCCCCCACTTCTTCTAAATGGCGAAAAATGCCTGATCTTGGGGTAAAATTATGTGCAAAATTCAAATACGAAGTGTCTAGCATTAGTCAGCAAAACTTTAGAAGAAGACATCACCTGCGTAAAAAAAGCAGTTAATCCAGTTTGTTTTATCTTAATATATAAAAATTACGTGTTCTGTGTTAATGGCTAATGGACTCCTCAGCTAATGAACCGATTTTAACCAAATTTCGCACGCAGTTTCAGTTTGGTCCAACTTAAATGATAGGATAGTTTTTATCTCAATTTAGGACCACAATATATTTTTTATTGCAAATTATCTATTTAGCTACTAGCTTTTCTGTATTCTTGGCTTCTATAAGATAAAATCAGTTGTCAGTTGCTTCGGAAGTAAAAAGCAATAGTGGTAACGATCAAGGATGTCGAATCGGTTTCTGGCGTATTCGTCCCGATTCTCCTAATTTAAATTGTGCGTGTAAGTATTATTAAATCAATGTTCGGAAAAGTATTATTTGCTTACTTCTCCTTTACTTAATTCAATTTATTAAAGCAGTTTAGATACTTTTAAGTATCTAAACTGCTTTAATAGCATATGTTAAAACATATGCTATTTTGTATGTTTTAAAAATATTTTTCACTCATGTTTAGGTACAAATATTTTTTTAAGAAAATTATTTTAGTGAAAAATATTATACCTTTTACGAGCTTTGAGTTATAAAATATTCATATTGTTTAGTGATTTTTATGTGAGATGTATTTATACAAAGAAAGGCTTACTGCATTATGTGATCTTTTACCTATGTAATATTTAAATTTTTAGTGATTTAGTTCAGAATTGTATTTGCTAAGCGTATCCATCTGCAGCAATAAATTGGCAAATTATCGTTCAACCATTAATTTAGTATTTACTATTCAAAAAACAAATTCTTAGGAGGGAAAATGTACTGTTTTATGGTGCGAAGATTAAAATTATTTCTATACACACAGTTTTTACCGTCACATTGCTTTGTAACATGAATATACACCTCATAGTTTGCGATTCAAAATTCGACTGTTTCGTAAATATCGTACCTTTTCGGGTTTTTAAGTTATACAATATTCATTTTTTTGTGATTTTGCATTTCAGATGTATTGTAAATTGTAATAAAAAAAGGTTTTACTGTAATTTGTGAACTTTTACCTGTGTAATATTAAAATTTAGAGTGATTTTGCTCAGAATTATATTTTCTAAACGTACCTCTCTGCATTCATAACTTTTCAAACAATTACTACTATAGCTTATTTTTAATTTTTTAATTTTTTTTCCTTAGTAAATACAAATGTATTCTTGGATGACAATTTGCACATTTATAACCGTAGGTAGTACGGTAGTTCGCTCAGTATATAAAATTTTTAACTAAAGCATACCTTTGCCGCAGCAACGCGTGGCCGGGTCAGCTAGTTCAATATAAGGACAAAAATAATAAATATATTTTCTGTACCAAATTTTATCTAATAAAGTATTCAAATCTCCATACGTTTCCTTCATTTTGCCTGAATATGTTGCTGTCACCGAAGGCAACGTCTTTCAATCATGCAATTCTGTAGCCTTTAAACTAGTTTAGAAAGAGTTAATACAAAGTATTATCTGCTTGATATTAAAATAAGAACATATCTATTACAGAATGCATATTATTAAAGTATACTAAATCAGTCAGTTAAGCGTGTATCACGAAAATAGGTGCCATTAAGATTAACCACCATGTCACCACTGCAGTAGTTGCAAACCTAACTATCTATCTCCAATTTTTCTTATCTGTCTGACAAGGTTGTAATTGTTAATTATGAGTTTTTATCCTTACGTAATACAGGAAAACATATGAAAAATTAATACCGTAGGATGGGGTAACTTTGGGACACTTTTCAAAGTTTTACGCTGTTTCTTTTTTTATTTTTTAAGTTAGGTTACTGAAAAAAAATATTAATATGTAAAGCCTGTCTTCCTCTAACAAAATATAATAAGACAATAACTCTAGGAGCAACGGTATTTTATTAAAAAATATTTTAACCCATTAATGCCTAGCGTCCCTTTTTAGGGATGGTCCAAAAAAGGGTCTGAATTTCCCCAAAATGAACATTTCAACCAAATAATAGTGTTCAATTAGTACCTTGTTATTGTTTGAATTCGTTATTAACAGATTGCAGCACATAATCATTGTAAAGTGTGTTCTGTAGCAGTTTAATATGAGCTCTATCAAAAATTACATCGTTCACAATTTGAAGAAAAAAAGCCAAGTTTTCAAAGTTATTCCCAGCTTCCCAGTACATGTTAATTGCTGATTTTATTTCTTCTCATAAAATGTCTTTTTAAATATTATATCGTAGGCAGAAAAAAATTTTAGTAAAAAAAGTATGTACCCTCTGGGGTCTATCGTAACTTTTAAGGGACGATTTTTGTTTCCTTAATTAAAAAATTATTTTTCACATAATATTTTTTTTAACTATTTTTCCTCTCCATTAAACACTGTTTGTAACCAGTATACAAAATATCTTTGGAAAAAAAAATGTCAGGCATTAATGGGTTAAACTGTCCCAATCTTGCCCAACTAATTGGGGTAAAATTGGGACAGTGCAAAATTTCCATTAGAAATAGCAAGAAGCATGACTTTGTACCAATATTACCCCACAATATTGTATAAGTGTATTATCTACCTAAGAAAAGACAAGGTATTATTGGTATACAAGAGTGTGTACCAATTGCATTTCGGATCGACAGTGTCTTGTTCTTTATTGCTAGTAAAGCCTCTTGTAAATTTTCTTCAGTGTAATTTCTGTAGGGCCGTGTGGCAAGAGCTCTTTTATAATTTCTAGACATTTTATTGTCCAATGCAATGCTGAAAAAAAAAAAAAAAAAACTATTGTAAAAAAAACCCAGTATACAAACTTTGGGGCTGTCCCAAAATTACCCCGTAAAGAGCTGAAAATTTAGTTTATAGGTTATATAAAACAAATACTTTAATAACATTGTTAATTCTATACAAGATACTTAAGAAGATGTTTGGTATTGTGTATTAGGGGGGGGGGGGCGAAAAATAAAAAGTTTTCCAGATCAACTTCTAATAGTTGCCAAAAGTTGTCTTTGGTGATAGTTAGCTTTTGTGCAAAATTTGAGAAAAATCGGTTCATATCTTCAGGGGGCGCTGCGATCGCAAAGTTTTACCATAGCTTTGTTATGGATTTTATGGTTAAAATATCAAAAAGAATGCCTTTAGCGAGTCTCTTTGCGTTTTTTTTACTTAAAAGATGTTTTCATGCATTAAAAGCATATGAAATGACTCACAAACATTATTTTATGATATATTTATATTTAAAAAAAAAATCACTTTTTTTCACGTTTTTGTTTCCTTTAAATGCTTGAAATATAAATATATCATATAAAATAAATTTTTGTGAGTTATTTCATATGCTTTGAATGCATAAATATATATTATGAGTAAAAAACATGCAATGAGATTAGCTAACGGCATTGTTTTTCATATTTTAACCCTAAAATCCCGATAAAAGCTATGATAAAACTTTGCGATCGCAGCGCCCCCTGAAGATATTAACCGATTTGTCTCAAATTTTGCACAAAGCTAACTATCACCAAAGACAACTTTTGGCAACTATTAGAAATTGATCTGAAAAACTTTTCATTTTTCGCCCCACCCTATTGTGTATACGTACTTGAAAGTGATCTGAAGTTCACAGTTCTTGAGGCAGAAGAGAAAGTTTCATCAAAACAAGAATTTTGTGAAAAACAATGGCAAGAAATAAAACTTGGCTGTCACAACGTGGTAGTAAACTGGTTCTGAAAACTGCCGCCAGGTAGTGGCAGGGTACAGAACTAAACAAAGAATGCGTTTGCAGATTGAACCTACGCAGTGTGCCCCTCAGGGAATCCTGCAAACTAAAATTAACCGTTGTCCAAAGTTACCCCCCCCCCCAGTACCAAAGTTACCCCATCCTACGGTAACTTAAAATTCTATAATTAAAAAAACCTGGGGGTGATGGTAAAATTTCAATGAGATATTTCAAATCGGCGTCAAGATTACCGTAGGAAAACTAAAAACATTTATTTAATAAAATATTCGCTTATCAGTGTTATTGGAATACATGAAATCAAAAAACTAAAAATTTAATTTAAGGTACACTTTGCCGTGCTTATTATAAAAGTCGTATCTACATTTTTTAACAAAATTGAGTTATCGCCACCAGGTAGTTGCTTGTGATGTATTTTACCCACATGCAATGTTTTATGGTCATTTGAGAACAAATAACAGTCTTTAAAAATTTCTGAAAAAGTAAATACATGGAGGAGCAAAACTTTAAAGAGTTTTTTCTCAGTTTGAGCTCGATTCCCCCCCCCTAAATACGCCATCCCTTTGTACATATTCATGTTAAATTTAACAAATTTCGGGATGACGTTATGTAAAAATTTACAAACTAACCCACATGGGTGAACATTAAATTTTGGTATGTACAGAAAAGAAAAAAAATGGCTAATAAATATATAAATATACTAGCTTAATACCCGGCGTTGCCCGTGTGCTTATTAATACAACATAGCATTCAGGGAAAAAAGTTTGAAAGAGTTCTATTCATATGGGTATAAAATAATTTGCATCAATCTGTCTCTTAGGTACAAACTTTGAAAAAAACTAAAATATTACAGACAGTTAAACGTTTACAGAAAAATAGTCTTATCAAAAGGTGAAAATTAAAGAGAAATGTTGTCTGTGCTTTGCCGCGTCCACTGGCATGAAATATATGCACATGGAAGTGAAAAAATTGCATCAATTTCACCCGCCAAATTTAAAATATTAACTTTTCTCTATTAATTGTTCCCACCTACAAAGTAAAAATTATTATAACTCCAGAAATAAATCTATTTCTCGTTCTGAAGGCTTATCTCCATTACAGACGCAACTGTCGTCGCATTGCAAATTTGAAATTCAAATCCATGGTTCTTTTTATTAAGTCCACATGAATTATGATTGTTTTTTACTTATTTCAATGCTAAAAGGAAATAGGTGAGCCTTAAGTTGAAAATTCATTACTTTAATCGTAATCATTGTTGGAAAATACTCATATTTAAAAATCTTAAATTTCAACAATTTGAATGCTAAAAGGCCTATCTCGATTACAATATAAATAGGCTAGGTTCCTATAAAAGGGTCATTTTTTGACAAAAATTTAAATTTGAGCTTTTTAGATTTTTTAAAATTTCAAGACCCCGCCTATGAGAATTCTAGGGCATCAAGGAACCTCTGTGTCAAGTTTGATGAAAATCTGACGCAAACTGTGGATTTGTATAGAGAACAAGTATACATACACTCATTTTTATAGATATAGAAGTGAAATATTTACATGTAGGTAATGAAAAAAAAATTATATACATATAAAAAATAATAATACTAATAAAATAAAATAAATAATAATAAAAAAGAGGAAAGAAAAAAAAAGAACATAAATTAATAAAATAATTTAAAAAAAATATTTAAAAAAATAAAAAAAAATAAAGGAATAAATAAATAATAAAAAAAAGCAAAGTTTGAGCTCGACTGTAGATACCACGGCAGTACAGGTGAAGTTGGGATACTACAACAGTCACTTTTAGAACATCAGTGGGAGGGCTGCAACGGTTTATCCCTCAATAGTTTTTGAATTATTAGATTGTGGCTGCGACAGAGCTCAACTAAAGACACTTTTAATGTCCAGTTCGAAATCGACTTTTGGTATGTTAACCCATTTATGCCCAAGTTTTTTTAACAATTTTTTTCAATTTTTATCTGCTTAAAACTCTTACTTGGAATGGTTTACATACATTTTAGGCGTAAAATAGATCGCCGTTGCCATATTTATTAAGTTATTTAACGTCCTGTTTATGGGACACTAGGCAGATATGTGCGCAAAATACGACCTTACTTGACTTTACTTTTGCAAAGTAACATTACAGAAGGCATCTGTGATCAATTTTAAGCAAATCATTTTAAAATAGTTTAATTTTATGAAAAATAAGTTCGCAAAAAAAACTTACTTTCTGTGGCTACCCATGCTGGATCGTTGCTTGACTGATTTGTCTGAAAATAGCTGTCAATAAATAAACTCTGATGTCCAAATAGTGGCTCTAACTGGTTTTCTCAAGAAGGACTATTTAACTTGTGAAAAACAGCTTTAGTAAAATGATATACCCATTACAGGTTTTTGTATGCAGTAACTAACAAGCGTCCCGTTTTTAGGCTACTGGGCATAAATGGGTTAATGCTAAAAATCCAGATTCGGAGATATGTGTAGATGGCACATTTTTTAAAAAAATGTTAAACAATTACAAAAAAAAAAAAAAAAAGAAAAAAAGCACAACTAAAAACATTTACTTGTGACTAACAATTGAGTAAATTAGCAAATTACAGTTAGTTTTATGTTTTAATTTTATGATTTTATACACTCACGCCCTCTTGAAATTCCTCTACGCCCTCTAGGTTGAGAACTGCTGCCTAAAAGGATAGTAAAATGACGTCAGTAAATAAAGGTTTGCCTAAAATTGTAGAAGAAAGAAAAAAGGGTAGCAGTTTTTCTTACTTTGTTTGTTTTCTTTTGGATAACGTATGTAACTTCATGTAATGTAGATTGCATAGTTGCTATAACTTCTGCCTTTAAATATCTTTACTCTTAAAAGAAAACCAAGAATAAAGCAGATTCTTCTGGAATAATAGAGAAGTCGAAAGATGTCAGTTAACTTTCCTTTTCAAAAGATGATGAAACGTAAATTGAGAAACAACAAATGGAAGAATTTTCATAAGTAAGTCGAAAGTGTTGACTAAACTATGCCTTGGATAACTTATGTTTGGGCACAAAATTCTGTGTAAATTCCGTGGTAGGTCAATCCCTGGCGCTGTTATGCCAGTCAAGGACATAAAACGACGCTCGTAACAAGGGCGGATCCAGAACTTGTTCAAGGGAGGGGTGGTTGACTTTTATTGCTTACTTTTTACTGTGCAAACTGGTTTGTAAATATTGACCTCATGTTTCAGACTTCAATTTCGAAACATTTCCGAGAAAAAGCCAAATTTCCTTCTTTTACCATTATTATAGCTCGTCTAAAATTAAATTTTTTGAACTTCAACGTTGAAAATTTACTGGGGGAGAGTTCCTCAAGGGAGGGGGGAACGCCCCCATTGCCCCTCTCTTGTATCCGCCCCTGGCTCGTAATTGGGAAATACATCGACGCTTCCTGCAACGAAGGATTATTAAAATTAGTTTCAGAAATAATAATCAAAATTATTTCCTGCTGTAATGTATGATCTATTCGGTTCGCAGATTAATTGAATTAGTGTTCGACATTGCACGAAGTTTGTTTTCAATTTTATCCAACTTAGAACATAAGTTTCTTCCATTTCAAACGAACAAAAATTTTTGGTGACTGACACATCAGAATTGCCATGAAACGGTGACAGCAATTATATTATTAGGAAGGTTTTTTTTTTTAAACGAAATATTGATTTCTATACATAAGAACATAATTGCCGTCTTAAAAGAAAAGCAGAGCAATAAAACATTGAGAAAAAGGGCTGTGACTTTTTAATTGGCTTAAAATGCCGGAATGAAAATATTTAAAATTAACTGAGAATACATGAGGCATCGTAATCAGACTTGGATTTTCAATAGAATTTGATTTCATTATTCCCGCCGAGAAATATGAAAAATGCAAAATAGTACTACATTAACAATCGTCATAAGTTACAATAGCCAGTCGTAAATTGCTCGTGTCAAGAGATTATTAGAGTTATAGATTGTTAACATATTAACAGGAAAGTTTTTCCTGTTGCCAAAGAAAATCAAATATAGAACCAAACGACTATACCCAGCAAAAAGAATCATTCTCGTTGCTGTATCGTGAAAACGAGCAGATTCTTAATCGTTATTACAACTCCTTTTGATGAATACGTTTGAAATATATTTTAGAAATAGTTGGCTATGTTGGGACATTGCAAGACAAATTATGTTCTAACACGATAAAATTTTACAAACGTATATTGTTTTGCAAATAGTTGTATTAAAGTAAATATAAAAGCACCCAAAATTAACAGAGTTTTTCAGTCTCCACTTTCAACAGACACAAAGCACTCCCTGGACCATAACCTGGAATTTTACCGACATACTGTAATAACTAGCATCAAATTAAAACCTTGGGGCAGAGGTTTGATAGGAAGGGGCAAGTGGTTAAAGGTGATGTGACATTTGAATTTCGCCGATTTACACAAATTCAAATTAGTGTGTGTTCAATTGTGTTAACTCACAAACAAAATAAATTAAAGGGGCAAGTGAGAGGTAAACGTGACAATTTTTTAAATCTCTAGAAAATCTTTCAAAAAAAAAAAAAAATCCCTTTCACCTTCATCCATGGTATAAAGTAAGTTTTTCCAAAATTGTCACATATCACCTGTATCCTCCTTCCCCTTCCTATAGATAACGCAGTGTTGCTTATAGCTATACCAACATTTATCATATTTTTGTTTGATTTTCACTTGGCAATCTATTGTGCGACAGAATTTTAGTGGATTTGCAGTGCATTTATTGGTATCGCATTTTTTGGAGATAAATCTGTTCTATAACTTTCACTAAAGTGATCAGACCAACCGAAACTAAGAGGCAGTTTTTATGTCATGCAGGTCAGATACAGGCAATTTTTGATTTCTCTCAAAGTTTTGCAGTTATTTCTTCAAATGATTTTAGAAAACATTTATTTTTTCTTTTTCCCCAAAGTTGGTCCCGACTTGCTGTTTTTCTAAAATCGACCTTTTTTAAAATTCGATTATCCCAGATTTTTGAGCATCAACCAAAGTATTTTTTGCTATTATATCATCACAAATAGTGTCCAAATCGAAATATATTTTAAATTTTATAGCTGAAGATCAGGAGATTCTGTTAGGGGCCGCCAAACTTCACCGAAGATAGTGAAAAAGTGTTATGTTTGAGGCCCCTAGCTCTCTGCACTGGGGGTCAGTAACAATTTTCGCATGAAACTTAGTACTATATATTTATTACTTAAATCGATCATTGGTTGCAGGACTGGTGACGAAAAATGGCCCTTTTGTACGTACAGAAACGCAAAAGTGCACAATTCGTGACCTTATATTTCTATATGATTAGGGTCAACAGGGAACTTGATGAAATTATTTTAAACTAGAGTATTTGTGTTTTCACAAACAAGTGACAGACCTAAGGGCAAATGTCCTGTAGGCTCATAAAGTGCACCTCAAGATGACGAAATTGCAAGTGTTAAAGACGAATCTAGTTAATTGTACTCGAGTTATATGCTTTGTCACACACAGATCTGCATGAACATTGTATATTCTACCATGCCATTCTCAAATTAAATCTCAATAATCACCGTTGTGCCAACCTTGGGGAGAGGTCTAATCCCGAATGTATTAGTTGAATTGAAAACGGAATAGTTCATTTTACTGTTTTGAAATGCGTATTGTGTGTTTTAAAAGAAATTGCCCCTATTTCTGTCACTTGTTTGTGAAAATACAAATTCTAGTTTAAAATACCCTCATTAATTTCCCTGTTCACCCTCAGTTGCACGGAGACATAAGACCACGAAGTGTACACAACCAACTAGATTCGTCCTTAACATATGCAGTTTTCTCATCTTGAAGTGCAATTTTTGAGCCTGCAGAATACCTGCCCATAGGTCTGTCACTTTTCTGTGAAAATACACATACTCTAGTTTAAAATACTCATCAAGTTCTCTGTTGACCCTCATCATTTACAGATATAAGGTCACGAAGTATATGGGTGATTCTACGGTCAATGCGTTTTTTGTGTCGCCAAAGAAAAAATAATCTGCTTAATTTCACACTCATTATATCATTTCACACTCCAGGGTCCCCCGTACCTACCACAGCTTAACACTCATTATATCACTAGTAGCCGCTATTTTTATGATTGTAGTGGTAAGGGCCAGACGAAATTTCAATTTTTGAGGGGTTTATCAATATCAAGGGAAAATGCGTTGGCAGGGGAGTGACACTATTGGCAGAATTCTTGTTTGATTTACCATTACTTCACTCCTTTTTCGGTGTAAAATCATAGTATGGACTCATTTCTATAAGACCTGTGTTTAAAAAAAAAAAAAAGTTCGCGTTGTAATAAAATAAAAAAAATCAATCTTGAAAATACGATATGTTGCATACAAGTCGCACAGCAGATCCCAAATAAAAATAATTCCCGCATTATTTACGTTCATTCAAATTGCTTTCACAGGGACAATTAAGATTAAAAATGAAATTTATTATGCTTATAACACAGTTTTAATGTATATTTACCCTTTTTTTGGGAACAAAACTGCCAGGGGAGTGACGCCAGAGAAGTGACAAAATCACACATTACATATAAAAGCAACACCACGCGTTCTTCCTACCAGAATTTCACGTAAACCGTGATGTCTGCACACAATAAGCATTATATTATAGTAACGATGAAATATAAAAAGTGATACTTATTATCCAGGGGAAATACTACAGCGACTGGTGCAGTACGCTTTGAGGCACTTTCAACGAGAACCGATGCAATAATATTCGAATTTTTAAAAAAACTCTTAGCTTGCTTTTAACTTTACTCAGTATTACACTGGTTATTCGCAATCAACATCATCCTTATGCATTTTTTATGTGAAATTTCAGTCTTTGAAGTTCGCCAGGTGAGGGTGACACTGTTGATATGGCCTGTTGAAAAGTGTATTTTTTTTAAATAATAATAAATATTTTTTCAATGTTTACTGATGAAATATGTTTCTCTGTTAATTTAAGTGTATGATTATGGCAAAAAACATTATGCCAAGTTAGCAAAAATTGAACGTCGAACATGTTTGTATAAAAGCTAGTATTTGGACAGGCCAGGGGAATATACATTTATGACTATTTTCAGCTATAAATGTTAAAATAAAATAATTGTAGTGAATTAATTGGGTGGTTCTTATAAAAGATAAATCTGTAATGCTTAAGCATGCAAAAACATTAATAAAATCAGTTTTACATGAAGTTTTTCCATTGGCCGTCTGAATTCAAATAGCGTAGAGTCACCCATATACTTTTTCGTTTCTGTACGTACATAAAGAGCCATTTTTCGTCACCACTGACGATTTAGCCTTGCAACCAATGATCGATTTAAGTAATTAATACTAACTAGGTTTCATGCGAACATTGTTACTGACCCCCCAGTACAGGGAGCTAGGAGGCCTCAAACATGACATTTTTTCACCATCTTTGGCGAAGTTTGGCGGCCCCCGACAGGATCCCCCTTGGTCAGCTATAAAATTTAAAATATATTTCAATTTGGACACTAAACGTGATGATCAAATCACAAAAAACACTTTGGTTGATGCTCAGCGTGCTGAGACAGTCGAATTTTAAAAAGAGGTCGATTTTAGAAAAACACAAGTTCGTTCTAAACGTTATGAATATTTACAAGCACCCCCCCCCCAAAAAAAAAGGGGAAAAAACAAAATACGTGTCTTCTGAAATCTTTAGAAGAATCCAACATAAAAATTTTAGCAAATCCAACATTGTGTTGATCTGGACTCGATTTCTGCCTGGCTCTTATAAAAACTGCCTCTTAATTATTTTCGTTGCCGATTAATTACTACGCAAAAATGCAAATAAAAAGAGAGAGAGGTCTCTGAATATTATTCGAAAAGGGACATTTTATTTGTGAGGAGGTCGCGTATAAAAATTTCTTGATTTCGTATATTGAGTGAGCAACCACAATTGCTTTAAACATCACGTATAACTCTGCTACACTCTTAAAAGTGTGCCGCTTATATGTAAGGCACAAGAGAATTGTGCCTTATATTACTTACATATCAGAGGCACAAAGCGTTAGGTGCCGTTGATACATACAAAGCACAACGAGATGAACGGCACGGACAGGAAGCAAAACTTTTTAAAGGCACACTGAATCGGCCGTGCCTTTTAAATTCCCACTTCGCAAGTTTTAAACGGCACATCGTCTATTCACGCTTTGGGTTTGAGGTTATAGCTGATCACGTGGCCCGTATGTTTATTTTCAATGCTGGAGATGGCGGAAAGTTCGTTATCGCAAAAATTCAGGATTAAATGTATTCTTTCGTCGTTTTCAAGCAATATTATTAGTTGAGAGAAATAATTTTATGTATTGCATTGTTGTTTGATGCGGATGTAAGAATAGGGAACGAAAATCAAGTTGTAGTGTAGAAATTTGATCGTTCCATGCCTTTCCTTTGCAAGATTCATCGTTTGAAGCAACGGCAAATGAAAAGTCAGTCGGGTGCATTTTGTGCAGAATAAGCATATTATGGTTTGCTCTGAACACTTACTATCAGAAGAAGATTTTATTTATCTGTCCATCCATTATGCATTATTGATTGCCGAGGCCTAAACTGCTGTTTCAAACGTCTTCCTATGGAAACATCGATAACAAAATGGGCATCAAAAGAGTGTGTTAGTGTATTTTTAAAATCTACATACTCCTTTGCTGATCTTTTTTGTGCTGTATGTTGACATTTTGTGCTATGACAGGTACGTAAAATAGCTCGTCCAATTTATTTCTATTATGATTTATCAGCGTTATTTTAATTAAAATCTTAGTCTCATTTGCCATAATGGTTTAATATGTTAGATATTTGATACTGTTTGTTGTTCCGGCAAAAAGCTCCATTGATAAAAGAAGTAATTATTTTTTAGTTGCATGGGCTTTATTATGATAAATATTGTCTCGCAAGATTCGGTTGACTTTAAATTTATTGTACTACTTTTTAAAATATAGTAGGATTTTTTAAAAAATAATAAGTTATGATTTAGCATTTTTTTTTAAAGTTAAAAATTAATTTTAACGCAATTTGATAATATTTCGTAGTACTTTATCATGATAAAGTATAAATTCCAGTGCCGTATTTACGTATGGGCTTAGTGGGCTATAGCCCAGGGCGGCACGATTGGGGGGGGGGGGGCGTCCCTTTTTCTATGCAAAGTAAAGACCCTTTTTTTTTTAGACTGCAGGGTTGATCGGCAGCGAGAATTACATCAGTTAATTGAATTAAATACTGTTCTTTATTTAATAACGCTGGAATGCTGGTGGAATTTTTCTTACAAAAGTATTGAACCGCAGGGGAAAAAAAAGAAAAGAAGATAAGACAGGAATAAGACTAGAAAGATGAGAAAAAAAGACTGCAAGACAAAAAAATTGTTCGTTAAAACCGGGTCTTGCTCGTTAAAACGAATTCTGTTCCATAGACTTAACATTGATCCAACAAAATATTCTTGTTTCCCTCGTTGTTGATTTATAATAATGTAAGAGCAGATTTGTAGTAGTAAAAGTTGAAATTCCCAAAAGACGAATTTTTACCAATTGGCTGATTGTTAACAACCAACTAATTTCATGTTTAACTAGCTGTGTGGCCGGGATTTGCACGGTTTACCTTGAAAATACATTTTATGTCAAGTAAATAATTTTTTTCTTTTTTTAACAACTTTGAACTTCAACACCTCAAGGGGGGGGCGGCCAGTTTCAAAAGCCCAGGGCGGCCTCACATCAAATACGCATCTGATAAATTCTCACAAGATTCAGTTGAATATAAATTTGTTGAACTTGTTAAAATATAATAGGATTTTTTTCGACAAAAATAAGTAAAAAAAGACTATTCTCGTAGAAATTGCAGATTCAAAACTGAATATTTATAAAAGAAACCTTGCCTCTGTGCATTAAAGTTTAAATTCACTAATTTTCTTTATCGCAGCATTTATTTACTAAATTTAATAAATTTTAACTTAGTCAATTTTCATGTGACCTTTATTATGGTAAAATACTTTATCACGAGATTCAGTTGACTTTAAATTTACTGAACTTGTTATCTTTTAATGAGATTTTATTACACAAAAATACAACTTTTAGTGAAATTTTTTCGTCAAACATTTTTTCTTTAGCAGGCCGAGTACTCAATGATCAATTTAAATCATTTTTTGGATCCGTATGACATGTTCGTAGCTATAAAAAACTGTTATGATGTTTTTGAATTGTAACAGAAGTTTAAATGTGTTTAGATGTGATTTAAGGAATCTTGCAATTTTTATCGAGATTGCATGGAATGATCGGTAATTATCCTGTACGTAATAACTAAATTTGAAACTACAGCATTATAAAACATCAAGTGTTTGTTCTCCCTAACAAGATACTATTTTGTATAAAAGGTTAAAATCAATCTATATTTTATAGCATTTCCATTTATTACATTTAATAAATGTTATACTAAAGCAACTAAAACTAACAATAGTTTAAATACCTTGTTTTGTTCCTATTCTCAATATTGTCTTTCAAAAAGTTACCTTTTAATTAAAATTGAATAAATTCAATCATGTACCTTTGTTTCAGGATCAAACTGACAATTTGTTATGAAGTACTTATTTTTGCTATGTCGTACAATGGCAAAAACTGAAGCTTAATAGCATTTTTTTTTTTTCTTGTCCAATTTTCAGTTCTGTTGACAAGATTAGCGAAAATAAGAGCTTATACAACAATGAAATCAGAAAATGAAATAAAGTATTATGCACAAGATTTTTATATTCTTTGGGAAACATTTTGTTTTGACATATCTAATTAATGTGTCATGACGAATTAAAACCTAAAAAAAAAGTAAGAAGTTGCTGTAAACTAACATTGAAATTCTCCTTAATAAACCATTATTATTATTATAAACCTATAAGAGGCACAAATCCTTTTAAATGTAAGGCACTGAAATCAAAAATCAGAGGCACAGACGTTTTCAAATATAAGGCACTGAAATCTAAAATCAGAGGCACAAACGTCCTCAAATATAAGGCACTGAAATCTAAAATCAAAGGCACGGTATGTGCCTTTTAATTTCAGAGGCACAAACGGTGCCTTTCATTTTAAATGTGCCGCTTAATTTTCAGAGGCACAAAAATTCAAAATGTGCCTCTTATTTCAGAGGCACAGTTTTAAGAGTGTAGAGAATATCGTCTTTATTACCTAAAGGAATATTGAAGAAAGCGCCAGTGCCGTACTTACGTATGGGCTTAATGGGCTATAGCCCAGGGCAGCACGATTTAGGGGGGGGCTGCACTTTTCCATGCAAAGTGAAGACCTTTTTTTTAGGCAGCAGGGCGGATCGGTCGCGCGAATTACATCAATTAATTGAATTAAATACTGTTCTTTATTTAATAACACTGGAATGCTGGTGGAATTTTTCATACAAAAGTATTGAACCGCAGGGGAAAAAAAAGAAAAGAAGATAAGATAGGAATAAGATTAGAAAGATGAGAAAAAAAGACTGCGAGACAGATAAAATTGTTCGTTAAAACCGGGTCTTGCTCGTTAAAAACGAATTCTGTTCCACAGACGTAACATTGATCCAACAGAATATTCTTGTTTCCCTCGTTAAATCCGAGTTCTTGTTATACCCGAGCTCGTTATAAACGAGTTCGACTGTATTAATTACAAATTTTTTAAAATTATTTTATCGTTTATTTATTTATTGATTATATTTTATTTTTTCTAAAATATAAATATTAAATGAAGCCATGATCCATTTCAATAAAATTTTGTACACCAGTCGAGATCAGCCTGCACAAGAAAGGAAAGCAAATTTTATGAAAAAAAAAAAAAAAAACTGTCATTATTCTGTGGAAGATCTGAAATTTTACTACATACATGCGATATATTTACTTAGGAGGAGTCTATTTTGGAACCTTTACATATATTTTAACGGATGATCAATAAATGTCTGGTCATCGTCTCAGTGATATTACTTTGCGAACAAGGCATATCGCACGCCTAGAAGAATACTGTCACAACTCAAAAGTCGTAACTCCGAATGTTCAAAGATGTACCCAGAGCCATGATTTAAAAGTCAAAAAGAAACGTTTTTTTTTAAAGCATTATGAAAGCAAATGAGCCGAAATGATCTAACCTAATGTATGATAAACTGCACTATTACTAATTGCTTTAATATATCAATTTCTTTTCCCCATCTTAAATTTTTCTGTTTTTGAGTTGTGACAGTATTCTTCTAGGCGTGCGATATGCAATTTAAATTTTGTTACTAAGTTCAGAAATTGGTTATCGCGAAGTTAATTAAAAGAAATCTAACTTAGACTAGCATAGATTGTTTTAATGTTATTGTTATTTCGTTATTCGTTTACTTTATTCTAATTGCAAGTTGTTGATAAGGTCTAGTAATTTTTTTTTTTCATTTAAATCTTTAAAGAAGTTTTTAAAATTTTTAAAAATATTTTTGAAACAAATATGTGAAGATTATTCATTTCAAAAACTGTTTTAAATTTTGAAAGAAAGTTCTTAATGTAATTAAGTGTTAAAAATGTTGATTTACAATAATGTAATAGCAGATTTGTAGTAGTAACAGTTGAGATTCGCAAAACACGAATTTTTACCAATTGGCTGGTTGTTAACAACCAACCAATTTCATGTTTAACTAGCTGTGTGGCCAGGCTTTGCACGGTTTACCTTGAAAATACATTTTATATCAAGTAAATATTTTTTTTTACAACTCTGAAATTCAACACCTCTAGGGGGGGGCCGGACAGTTTCAAAAGTCCAGGGCGGCCTCACGTCCAAATACGCCTCTGGAAAGCGCCCATTATAAATACTCTAAATGCAAAACTTCACGACATCTGTTTTATAAAACAAGACGTCAAAAATATTCGGATGTTCACGGAAACTACAATAATCATAGAACCGAAACGCTTTCAACGTGGTCGATGGTTTTAATGCTTCGCTTGTTATAGTTTGAATACCAGACCATTTACCGAATATATGCTTTGTTCTAAAAGTCCTTCTCGTAATAATTTTCAAAATGTTTTGTGAAAAACATATCAGCAACATTTGAAAATTAGACCACTTTCAATGCCCAAAAGTGCAAACATTTTTAAAATGCCAAACTCTTACGTTATTTTTATTCTGCACAATATTTGTTATAGGGTAAGTGCTCCAGTAGTCGGCCACAATGACATAAAACTCTTCATAAATAGTACATTTTTAATTCAAAATCAGATATGACGCATTCACACATTCATGTACATGTACCTATCCTCAATCATCAACCAGTAGCAGTTAAGTTTTGGGTACTTTTTTTGAATTATTGAATTGATTATTATTTTGAATTGAATCTTTCTTTTGTAGCTAAGATAATATCCTACCTCTACAATTAAAGCACTGGCGGGTCAATATATAGAGTATGAAGGATTTTTACATTAGAGGACAAGTCAGGATGAAATTCAAAATGTACTGGTTAAATTCTGAGTAATAAATAGGAGTTAAACTGGTTTTATAAAACTCTTACGTGATATTTTCAACGCAAAAATTGCGACTATAATAAACTTTCGATACAATTAGAGGCATTTTAGATATAGTTGAGGTAAAAATGAAAAACATTACGACTTCAACAGAGACATTTGAGAAATTTATACATATAATTACCAAATTTGTGTCTAAGACATTCTCAAGGAGCAAATTAGGATTTCATCTCTCTTATCACATGGGATAGTCTCATTCATGAAATAGCCTCACTCAATTATTGAATTGATTTTTCCCCCTCATGCTTTCATGTGTACGAACATTTTCTAAGTTAAAAAATAATATTGATTGAGAAAAATACTACCTTCAGCTATTTATGGTGCTTCCTCAACGGTTCCAAAAGAGTTAAATGTGTTTCGAGAAGTTTTCAAGTATTTTAAAAGCACTTATTTTTAACATGGATAATTCACGATAATCTTCGAAACACTGCCCCTGTCTCGAATATTCACAGACGATTTTCTATAGAGAAAGTTATATTATTTGAACAGTAACTTTAAGGGCCTTGCTCCACATCAGCGTAAAACGTGACCGAAACCGAAGGCAGAAACTGAAAATCCAGGAACTTTCCATAGGAACACCATTTAATTAATTTTACGTTTCTGCTTTATTTTTCTGCTTTATGTCAATGTGGAGCAGGGCCCTAAAGCAGAAAAATAAAGCAGAAACGTAAAATGGATTAAATAGTGTTTCTACGGAAAGTACCCGGATTTTCTGTTTCTGCCTTCGGTTTCGGTCGCGTTTTACGCTGATGTGGAGCCGGGTATTTTCCGTAGAAACACTATTTAATCCATTTTACGTTTCTGCTTTATTTTTCTGCTTTATTGCCATGCTCCACATCAGCGTAAAACGCGACCGAAACTGAAGGCAGAAACCGAAAATCCGGGTACTTTCCACAGGAACACCATTGAATCCATTTTACGCTTCTGCCTAATTTTTCTGCTTTACGTCGATGTGGAGCATGGCTCTTACACCAATGTGGAGCAGGGTCCTTATACTGCATATTTTAGGAAACTATACCAAAATGGTATCTGTCTAAGGGGAAAAAAAATCATTTCATTCCTTTGAGGTTAAAAAGAAAATATTTGTTTCTATTTTCTCCATGTTTGCGAGAGATACTCTTTTTAGTTTAACTGAGGTTACTAGTGATTACGAAATATAATGATTTGCAACAATGTGAAATAGAATAGCACAGACAAAACTAGTATCTGCGGAGCGGAAAATTGTAATATAAATAAGTGCATAACGGTATAGGTTTTGTGATTCTTCCCTTTCTATATTTCAGTTGAGGTAGTAGTCTGGTAACTTATGCCTATTTTCATGACTTCTTTGGAGGGTGTTTTTATAGGAAAATAAAAATGAATTATCTTGAATATTAAGAGTGTTTTTATTTACATATTGAAAAAAAATTAATTGAAAAAATGTAATAGTTTATTGCTATTATTATTGTCACTCGAAGTTGGAACTTCAAAAAAAAAAAAATGCACTTGGGTGGCCCGGGTGATTTTGGCTCTTGATGTTATCTGAAATCAAACATTCTTGATAACTCTTAATCTATAGACATGTCATTTTGGTCGGAACTACTTAAGTTAAATTTCAAGGGTAAATAACAAAATAGCGGACTTTGAAAAAAAAAGTCCTTTTATTTTAGCAAAGAAAGGGTTGTAAAATAAAAAGTTAGGGGTGAAAAAAAATTCTCGTTAGTACCGACGAGAACTATAGGTGTGTAGAACAGCTTGTTAAAATTTGAAAACAATCGGTTTAGTAGAAAAAAAGTTAGGAACCGCGTCGACCAGAAAAAGAATGTTTTGAGAAAAACGCGTTTAAAGTTCAACAACCAATTTTCATAAGTAAACTTATACTTACGTCAATCGTCTATGCCTGGAGCGGCATTTAAATAAAAAATAAATACACATTATATATACATAAATATACATATAAATATATATAATAGAATAACAGAGTCAATCCAGATATAAAAAATGCGCGCAAACAATAGAAGGGTCCAAGCGGTTGGAGCTGCCGGTCGACTTTAAAGGTTGGACTCTGAGGCGCTCTAGGAAACTCGTTATAACTCCCGAAATATTTCGAATTTATGTCTGAAATTTTCACAGTATATTCTCAAGACATTGTACTTTCAAATGAAGCAAAAAAAAAAAAAAAAAATCGATTTTTTGAACCCAAGAGTTACCAGACTACTACCTTAAAACTATTCAAAATTTCACGGAATAGTATTCTAACATTTAAATATCTTGAAATGTTTTGTAACATTCACTGTCTACTTCCTTAGAGATTCGGTATTAGGGAAGATGACGATCTACATATAATGACGATATAACGGCAAAATACATTTAATCTCTATCTCTTCTCTACTAATAATAAAGCTAAAGGTTTGTCTTTCTTTCTTTCTTTCTTTCTTTCTGTCTTTCTGTCTTTCTGTCTGTTTCTTACGCGCGTAGCGCCAAAACCGTTCGGTCGATTTTCATGCCACTTGACACAAAATTAGTTTGTAACATGTAGTTTTGCACCTCGAAGCGATTTGTCGAAAATTCCATTTCGTTCTTTTTCTATTCGAATTCTTAGCGGAAATTCGATAAAATAGGGAAGAAATATTTCCTACACTTTTTCAAGTCTTATGTCATTCGAAAGCTTGAAATTTTCTGCACAAAATGATGTCAGTTTGAAGTTTTTACGAGCATTAGAAGAGCTGTAATAATTGTTCTTAGAATCCCGGAAATTCAAGGCTTACCTGCAGCAAAGCAAGCCAAACGATTCTAAAATGGTTCAGTTCGAGAATAAAATTTGTTTGAAAAGAGAGATGAAATGAATTATTTAAGCAACGGAAATCAACTTTTCATGTTGTTACCATGGTTACGTTTTTATTTTGTTTATTTGTTTCGTTCTTTTTCCCTTAATAATTTAAAAAATGTATTTGTTTTGTAGCAATCCAAACTCCAAGCCTTATTAAAATTAGTCAAATGAAATATAATAAAATCGTGATAAGATGGCACCTGTCAATCAAATGAGAAATGCAGTCCTTTCCTTAAAATAGGTAGAGAAGGAAGATAATGACGCGTACCATTTTTGTGAGTTTAGACACATTTTGGCGATCTGACAAGTTGTATCGAAGAGGGAATAATTATTTAACCAAATGAGGTCAAAAAAGAGACAACATGATAGTAAGTCGTTCTAAATTTATCGTCTGCAAAACATATTTTATTTCCTTTTTTTTAAATTTCAATATAAATTGCAGTAAATGGTTTGAGTGAACGAGTTTGGCTTTTAATTTATCATTTGCTGGTTGGTGTTTGTCGATGTTTATTGTTTTTATTATCATGGTGAAGAATAATGCACGAAATTTCTATTATTTTGTTTTTGAAGTTAGGAAAGAAAACTTTTTTAAAATTTGGTAAGATTTCTGCTGGTTTCTGTGAGCAGCAAAATTGTTCTAATTTTCTCTTTTGGCTTATTTTCGTGCACCTCCCCTTGGGGTTGCATTCGAATTTCCCCAAGGGGGTTTTTACTCCCTTTATGGGGTAAATCAGTGTTAATTTCAATGTAGACAAAAGTGATATGAATTGGCGCGACCACATGGCGAAATATCGCCAAGATTTTAGTCGCCAAGTGTTTGACGCCAATTTGGCGACATATCGTCAAGTTGGCGACAAATTTGGCGAAAAAATTAATTTTTTTATTTGGGTTCAATTTGTCGCTATTGACGATTTTTTGCGAAAAATCCACTGAATGATGTTAAAATCGGCAATATTTAGGAGATTAATCATTGTAAAACATTTTTTTGCATTGTTTCGTGACAAATTAGGGATGTAAATGTTTGAATTTTTATCTTGCTCACTCCAAGCACTATTTTAGCATTTAAGGCATCTACTAAGAAATTTACACGTAAAAGGAAGTAGGGTGGGGTCCATGCCAAATTTTTATATCATTCTTTGAAAGAATTATAGTTGAATTTTACTAAAATAGAGTATTTTTTCTGCTATATCAATTTTTTACAAATGAATTTTTAAGTTTATACCACGGGCAAAGCCGTACGGATACCGCTGGTCTATAAATAAACTAATAAAGACGATAGTTACTATCATCAGCGAGTGTTAGTTTTAACCGGTGAAGAAAATGTTATGCCTCAAACATTTTCGATAGGAGATAAAACGAAAAAATTATGTCAACTACGAAAAGTTCAATTGATTTTGAGAAGAGCACTTGAAGAATAAGAAATAAAAAAGCAGGATTAAAAAAATCGAACCTTTTGTTCTGATATTAAAGTATTCATGGAGTCGAGTTAAACAATTCTTCTAGTTCCTAGGCAATTTTAAACAGAAAAGAATCAACTATGAAAGTTACACAGTGTGGAATACGTCTAGCAGATAAAAGTTGTTTTATTAAATTGAAAATTTCTGTTTCGGTACGTACATCCTTTTTCATTTTTAGTGTTTAGTATCCATAATGTTACAAATCTTGTAAATAGTTGTTGTTTTTCCTGCCTTGCATCATTTTCATTAGTTTTGGTTTTATCTGACGTCATGTTGCAAAAGTATCTGAAGATATCACTTTTATCACTTGTATACCGGCCCCGTAACACTTTGTAGTTTTTACACTTGCCCTAACTTTAATAAGCGTGAAGACATTTTCGCTCGGAGTGGTGTTTTTCTTTTTATTTCTAGCGTTTTCTTGAATGAATTGTTTAAAGTTATGAATGATTTGGAATATTCCAGATATTACTAGAAAGTTGTCGGGAATTCTTTCCGTGTATAAATAGCTGGCCTTGAACACAAGTCAGTTAGTTGTTTTCAGATTTGATCTGGTGACTCGTTTTCGTTCGCTTGGCAAATGGTTGTTTTGCTTTTGTAATTGCTTAATTACTGTTCACGTTTGATACGTGGTGCTGAGTTACTGTTGAGAGTACAGTGTACTGTTTTGCTACCTAATTGCTGGATGTTTAGCAATTGTTTCCTGCTCATATTGTAAATAGTGTAAATACTTGTAAATAAATTTATAGACAGCAACAGTTCAAGTTCTTTAATTTTCTTTTCCACGTGGTTTTCTACTGTGGTGATTCGATCTTCTAGAGCCTCCACTTTATTTTCCATGTTAATAAATTTAGTTTCCACCAAACTTTTCATTGACGTTAGATCACTCTTAATTTCTTCTTGGCTTGAAGTTATGCTCGATGTCAAATCACTCTCGGAAATTGAGCGACAAATCAAAGAAATGTCGGGGACCCTGAAGAAGACTCACAAAGACCAAAGTAGACAACCACTGAAGTGCTGGAAATGTGGCGGTGAGGGCCACGTACGAAGGAACTGCGAAGCCCGCCAAGAAACAAGAGGGAAGGGTACCTCTTCCTCTCCAGCTCAGGAAAACTAAGCTATGGCAATCTCGCGGGGCGGAGGTCGCCAAATTGGAATGAGCCCCATCCCAAAGTCTTCCAGATTTCCTCAAGAAGTGGCGGCTGCAACGGACTCTTCATTTACGCATATGTGAATGGGTTTCCGTGCGAAATGATTGTGGACACAGGAGCCAACGTTACCATTATTAAGACTGATGTGGCTCGTCAATTTGGACTCAAGATCTTATGGACGCCGCCCTGTGTTACTCTTCAAACTGTGACAGGTGACAAAATCGAGATTGAAGGGAAAGTGAACTTAGAAATAATGTTCGGAAGCGCCACTTACCATCACACGGCATTCGTCGCTGACATTACAGATCCCTTCATTCTCGGACTGGACTTTTTGAGAAAATTTGATTTTTCTATTGACTTTAGAAATAATGAGCTGCACTCGATGAGAGAAGACATAGCAATTTTCAATGCTGAAAATAACTTAAAATCCGCTCATCAAATAATAGCCCAAACAGATTTATTGATTCCCCCTAGATCAGAAATACTAATACCTGGCTCCATCAATGAAAACAAAAGCTTTAAATTCGGCCTAATTGAATGTCCTAACCAGAGTAATAGCCCAAAAGGAGTACTAGTGGCATCTACGCTTGTGGACCTTTCAAGGAATGCAGTTCCTGTGAGAGTCGCCAATGTGAGTGAAAGACCGAGGAATATTAAGAAAGGAGAAGTGTTGGCAACTTGTACTCCCGTAAACTGCATCATCAGAAGAATTGATTCCTCCGAGACTGTGTCTTCCGAATCCTTGACTTCGAAATTAATTGGGAGTGCAGCATTATCGAAGGATCAAAGATACGCTGCGGAAAAATTGGTGGACGACTTCAAGCAGGTGTTTTCGTCTACACCCGAAGATGTTGGTCGCACGAGTTTAGCGCAGCATAGGATCGACACTGGAGATCATCCCCCTATCAAGCAGCATTCAAGACGACTACCGTTCGCCAAGAAGGAAGAGGTTGAGATCCTCTTGAAAGAGATGCAGGAGAATGACGTCATCGAACCCTCATCCAGTCCTTGGGCATCCCCTATCGTCTTGGTCCGAAAGAAAGACGGCTCCACCAGATTTTGTGTTGACTACCGATGCCTGAATGACATCACCAAAAAGGACAGTTACCCTCTTCCACGGATCGATGACACTCTGGACACCCTTTCCGGACACAAGTGGTTTTCGACCCTGGATTTAAAGAGCGGCTACTGGCAGGTGGAGATACACCCCGACGACCGAGAGAAGACGGCGTTTACAACCGGACAAGGCTTGTGGCAGTTTAAAGTGATGCCGTTCGGCCTCTGCAATGCACCAGCCACGTTCGAGCGTCTTATGGAGTCAGTGTTACGAGGACTTTCTTATGAATCCTGTCTTGTCTACTTGGACGACATCATCATCATAGGACGCAGTTTTGAGGAACATTTGGCTAATCTTAGGAAGGTGCTGCAGAAGCTTAAGGAAGCCAACCTGAAGTTAAGCCCCAACAAATGTAATTTGTTCCGTCGGGAGGTGAACTACCTTGGTCACATTATCTCTTCAGAGGGTGTACGAACAGATCCAGATAAGGTATCTGCAGTCAAGAATTGGAGCCGCCCCGAAAATGTCCATCAGCTGCGAAGTTTCCTGGGGCTCTGCACGTACTACAGGAAGTTTGTGAAGGGTTTTTCCAACATTGCACGACCTTTGCATAAGCTGACGGAAAGCAAACAAAAATTTGAATGGTCCAAAGAATGCGAGGATGCATTTCTACAACTGAAGGAGGCTTTAACATCAACGCCTATTCTCTCTTATCCTCAGCCTGAAAAATCCTTCATACTTGACACTGATGCGAGCCACGAGAGCATTGGAGCTGTTTTATCTCAAGAAATAGACGGTAACGAACATGTCATTGCCTACTGGAGCAAATGCTTATCCAAGTCGGAGCGAAATTATTGTGTCACGAGAAAGGAATTGCTCGCCATAGTTAAAGCTGTAGAACATTTCCATCATTACCTCTACGGCCGTAAATTCCTGCTCCGGACTGATCATGCCTCTTTAACTTGGCTGTTGAATTTCAAGAATCCTGAGGGCCAGGTAGCCAGGTGGATACAGCGGCTCCAGGAATATGACATCGAGATTAAGCACCGAAAAGGTTCGTCACACGGTAATGCTGACGCATTATCAAGAAGACCTTGTTCCGAGAACTGCCATTATTGCTCCCGAATTGAGAAACAGTACGGGACGACAATCCCTACTGCCTGTCAAGTTACTGCTACTTCATCTTCAGATCCTGATCCATGGAGTGACGACCAAGTTAGAAAAGATCAGCTTGAAGACCCAGACCTAAAGCCTATCATTGAGTTAATGGAAAAAGACAGTCGGCGACCTAGTTGGCAAGACATTTCTATCTACAGTCCTGCAACGAAAAGATACTGGGCTCTATGGAACTCTCTCCAGCTGCGAAATGGCATCCTGTATCGGAAATGGGAATCTGACGATGGTAAAGCATTCAAATGGCAGTTACTCCTTCCCAGATCAAGAATTCCAGACGTTCTAAAGGAGTTGCACAGTAGTCCGACTGGAGGACATTTTGGTGTGTTGAAAACCCTCTGCAAGGTTCGAGAACGCTTCTTCTGGAGCAAGGCGAAGGATGACGTGGAGAAGTGGTGTCATTCTTGTGACGCCTGTGCTGCCCGTAAAGGACCGAAGAGAAGAAGCCGCGGGAAGCTACATCTTTACAACGTAGGAGCTCCTTTCGAACGAATCGGGATCGACATTCTTGGTCCTCTACCGAAAACTACTGATGGGAACAAATACATTCTCGTTTCCATTGACTATTTTACCAAGTGGCCCGAAGCATATTCCATTCCGGATCAAGAAGCTACCACTGTAGCAGAGACTCTAGTCCAGCATTGGATCTCGAGATATGGGACACCTTTGCAGATCCACTCCGATCAGGGGAGAAACTTCATCTCTGCTGTGTTTAAGGGCCTATGTGATATCCTCAAAATTGAGAAAACTCGAACGACACCACTACACCCACAATCGGACGGCATGGTGGAGAGATTCAACAGGACAATCCTTAATAATCTCTCGCTTATGGTCTCCAAAAATCAACAGGATTGGGACAAGAAACTGCCTCTGTTCCTGCTGGCCTACCGCAGTGCTGTCCACGAGACCACCGGATATTCCCCATCACAGATGCTCTTCGGCCGAGAGCTTCGGCTACCTTGTGATCTCGTCTTCGGTCTCCCTCCAGATGCGCCTTCATCGCCTGAGGAATACGTCCAGGATCTCCAGGCCCGGTTGGAGGACGTTCATCACTTCGCACGGGAGCGAATCAACATCGCGACGGAGAAGATGAAGACCCGATACGACACAAGGTCCACTGGTCATGATTTTCAAGAAGGTGACAAGGTGTGGCTATGGAATCCCATCCGACGTAAAGGTCTGTCACCCAAGTTGCAGTCGCATTGGGATGGACCCTACACAGTCCTTCACCGGCTGAACGACGTCGTAGTGAGGATCCAGAAGTCA
>JAXGGA010012204.1:0-39560 GCA_038373865.1 Uloborus plumipes | reverse complement strand
ACAATAATCTACATATGTTGAATATTTTTCATTTCAAGATTTCTATTCAAAATTATTAGGATTTTTTCTATGAACTTTCTAATTGAAATATTTTCATTTTCTCAAGACACGTTGGTTCTTTTTTCTCTTGAGTTAAGCGCAACTGCTCCCTGACCCTCTTGGGTTGCACCACTGCCTGGTACCATCTAACGAATTATTATTAGCAATAATTATTTATTTATATATTTCAAGCTAAAAGTATGTAAATAATTTAAGAGCAAACTTCAACCGAATAATAATAACTACCATTATTTTTAAAAAAAGTCTTAATTTTTTTACGGATGGGGGGTATAGGAGGGAAAGACCCTCTGGGGCCCTCTTTTATATACACCTTTGAAAACAATGTTAATAGAGAGTGTGCTTTTTTCTTAAGGATTTTTTTTTTTTTTTTGAGCAAACACGAACCGAACACCTACTTTTGAAAAAAATCATTCTCGATTTCGGGGGGGGGGGGGGGGCCTCGGCCCCCTCCTTAAATACGCCCTTGGGTGAGGGAGATAGCTTCCCCCAGCTTTGAAATCTAATATTTTTTACAAAGGTGGAAGGTGGACGCAATTTTTGTTTTTTGATTTTTTAAAATATAAAATTTGGCGGCCCTCAGCATATATTCCTTTTTTTTTAAATATTGCATCGATCTTATTAAATTATGTATATATAATTTGATTTGTTTTATTAATTTAACTATTTTTAGTTACAGAGGTTCGCGTACCATTTAAAGCTCTCGCATATATTTATACAGTACTTTTTTTTTCCAAACTGGGCAGCCTATAGTTTCCCGTTTACATGACCACATGAACGAGAAAATTTCGTATTTTTCGCAACGAATATTGCTGTGAAGGAATCTTAACTATTTTTCGCGGGCCCAATTATTTATTTTTGATAAGTAATAATTGGTGCCGCGGAAAATACAGGACATTTTAAAAAATTCAGGTTTACTGATATTCTTAAGAATGTAAAAAATTATTCCGCTTCTCTTTTAAATTTCGTTTAAAGTCCTGAAATATTTTTCTAAAATTTCATTCATTCATAAAATTGGCGGCCCCTTTCTTCAGAAAAGTGGGGGGGTGTAGCACCCCCCCACACCCCCCTTGCCGACGGCCCTGTTTCTACGATGATTATCCAGGCTTGTACAAGTATTTGCTTTTGTTAGATTTTTAAGCTCTTAGTTTACTTTATACTAATATTACAGAAGCATTACAATAATAAATATTCACGTGTATAACTGTGTCACTAAGCTTTGAAAAATATCGATAGCTACATGAAAACAGCCACTTACGTATTGCATCGTTTTATATATAATTCAAAAGTTTCGATACCAATATATTAAGTTTTTAAATATAAGCTTTACGTACATACTTCAACATTAATAAAAGAGAAGCAAGTTATTGAAATGCTCCTATGATGGAAACGATTTTTAAACAGTTCTAGTTCAATGTTCCTCTCTCTCTCAATTTTAATTTTTAAGACCAATCAGCCTTAACCCGAGTAAAACATCATTTTTACAACTAAGTCTAATACTGTCGTAAACTCAAAAGGCCTGTCCGGACTTGAGTGTGCACGCATGTACAGTGCGTCGCAAAAGTTTAAGCACAACCGAAATCTTTTGATAAGACGAAAAGTATACACCAAAGAGCTTTGAAATGTTTACTGTAATTAAACAAACAGCTTACAAATCCATGTTTCGAATTCGGAAATAATTCATAGAAATTAAAATACGATTACATGATAAAATCAAAATTTTGCTGTCGCAAAAGTTTAAGCACAAAAACGAAATATATATACTTTAGAAAGCATAAAGCTCTTTTAGTAGTCTATAGTGTTACCGTTGCATCTGATGAGTTCGAATATGCGATTTTTCATCGATAGCACGAGATTATGGAAGGTTTCGGGAGTTAGTCTGTACCAGGTTTCCTCGATTGCAGATTCAAGCTCTTGAGCAGAGCAATACTGCTTCCCATTCTGGTATACGTCACGTGCGAGAATTCCCCAGATGTTTTCTATATGATTTAGATCCGGGTTGGGCTGAGTGCTGGCCAGTTCATTACACTAATATTTTAAGAAGCAAGCCTTTCTTTCGTACTACGGGAATTGTGTATTGAAGCGTTGTCTTGCAGAAAAATCCAATAAGGACCACCTAGGACTTCACCAAATGGTAACAAATGCTTTCTCGAGGTATCTTGATACCTTTCTGAATTTTGCCTACCCTTTAGAAAGCTAACAGAAGTTTGTCCGTCGAAACAAAAAGCGCCCCTTACCATGACTGAGAGACCACCATGTTGCCTACTGAATACGCACTTCGGATCTTTCCTCAAGTCACGTCAGTAGTATGAGAACGAGAACCCATCTGGACCGCCTAAATTCCATTTTTTTTCATCAGAGAACACAACAGTAATCCATTCGTCACTATAATGCATATGATGCTTTGCCCACTGCAGTCTTGCTTGTTTGTGACACTTTTTCAGAAAAGGTTTGCGAGCTAACTTTTGTTTTTTGATAAATCCTGGTTCTTTTATTCGTATGCTTATAGTATCACGTGATAATTTTGTTACAAGTCTAGTTTTTATTTGATTAAGTGACAAATTTTCAGTTAAGGCCAGTTTTTAATTCTTCTATCATCACGAGAGGTAGTTTTTCTCGGTCTTCCTGAGCGAAACGCAGGTTTAAATTGATTTTCACGTTTCAGAACATTATAAATACCACGTTTAGATCGATTTAATATCACTGAAATTTGCATAATAGAGTTACCTTCTGCTTTCAGCTTCCAGAGTTTCACAACTTCTTCAGACGAGAACTGTAGTGACTTCGGCATCTTGATAACAGTTTAAGCCATTGCTACACTATATAGCTCGTTCAAAAGAACCGCACTGGTTCTTCACGCATCACGTTTCAAGAGATATTTGCATAAAATCTGATCTGTGCATAAACTTTTGCGACAGCCAAAAAAATATCTTTTGTATTTTCTGATTTTCGTTGCGGTTATATTTTTCAAAACTTCAAACACCTAAATAGGATCATAGTAGCCACTTACAGTATAAATATGAAAGCATTCTGCGAAAAAGATTTCTTTTTATTCAAAAATTTCCCTACACTGTTAGAATTAGGAGTGCCACAGGGGAGCCATTTGGCTATCAGAGGTGACAATACGGTGCTGAGGGGTGCCAAACCGAATTTGAAATTCTCTTTCGGTGCCAATTGTCCTTTCGAAAGGTGTTAGAATGTTTCTTCGTTTCCGAAGACTCCCTGGCGGCACCCTAAACGGTGACTGGAATCACGCTGCAGCTCGCGCATGCTCAGTGGCACATCTCGTATCATAACGTATAACGAGAGTTATCGTTCCGCCATTGAATCAGGCAGGTCATATGAAGTTAGTTTCAATTGGATTCTTAAAGTATTCAAGGTAAGTTGACTGCTATTAATTGCTTGTTTTATTATCACATACAGTGTAATGATTACCTTCTTTATCTCGTCCGTAAAATTTATTTAAAGATATTTGTAACGTGTAGTTCTATTTCATAATTGTGTTTTGGCTGAACGACTCTAGTGTCTTTTTCCCGGTTGTTGCTCATATTGTGCTTTTAGTGTTGCGCCAAAAGTAATAGTCGGTAAAAAAAATTTAACACTAATTACGAAAAGAAATAAAAAAAAAAAATCTAGAATGTATTTAGTTCAAATTAGAAAAACACAAACGTGTCGCGACCAGTTTACTTAACGTCTTGGTAACGGTTGATTTTGAATTATTAGATGACCAAAAAAGTGAAAAATAAATAACTGTAGTTAAGAAAATTACTTTGTCATTTTTAGCATTTACATGTCATTTTATTATCGGATCAGCTTAATATTTTCACAAGATTGAAACAAAAAAAAAAAAAAAAAAAAGAAAAATAATCTTTAAATATTGGCAGTTGAAAAATAAAATTTTATATACTAGACTTATTTTTAAGTGATTTAAGTTCATAAATAGAAATGATTTATTAATAGCTTTCAGAAAAAACTATCCAATAAAACATTCTAAAAACTAGCCAAGGTTGAATTACCTTGAATATTGTCCCTTTTTAACCTTTTTTGACGTCTGGCAAGCCTATGTATTTTATGGGTACAAAAATGTTTATATTTGTGTGATATTATTAAGTACTTTAATATATTTTTTAAATGATTTTATCAACATAGTTATTTTATCATTTCTGTCATTTACTGCATTGAAGTTAATTACTGCGCAACATTTTAAACTCTCATTTGCAATCTTTGTAGAAAGTTTTACTACTGTTAAAAGTATAACTACACAAACTCGTGAGTACTTATTAAAATTTTTAATGAAGAACTTAATTCCCATGTTACTAAATTAAAATCTGATTTATAAGAGTGATATATTTTTTTATATACATATTCGGAGTTTCACAATCTATAAATTATTGTTTTAACTTAAAAGTTTTAATTAGTAAAATATTTAGATCAGTAAAATGTTAGTAGTAAAAAGTAAGAAGAAATGTTAGTAGTAAAATATTAGTAGATTTTATTCTGCTTATTTGGTATTTCCTCAGAAAATACAATTTCACTAAAACTTACTTTTGGACAGGATGGTTTAAACCACAGTTTTTACCATAGTTTCCAAAACCTGGTTTATCATATTAATTCGTTCTTAAATTAATTCTAATACAATTTACATTTGATAAGATTATGGTACAAGCATCTTGTTCTAGAAAAATTTAAGAATTAGGGAGAATTTAATAAATTAGATATTAAGGACATTACTAGCTCTGCTCCCTTAAATTAGAATGCAGCCAATGACAGGCAATTAAAAAAAAGCAATATTTTTGCACTTATGACCGAAAATAAATAGATATATCTCGATAAATAAGAAACTTGGAGAAGAACACTTTATTACATCACATACATAGGCTTTGTGATAGTGTAACCTGATCAATGGATTGCTGTTATATTTAGCAATCAATGGTGGGTGGAGTCATAGTCAATGAAAATTTAAACAATTCAATTATATTGATCTAAAAGTTTTGGAATGGACAGTAAATAATAATATTAGTAATAACAATTTGATTATGAGGTATCCAACTGAACTTTTTGGCAATCCAGCACCCATTGGCTATTTTAGATTTGTATCTTGCACAAAAGATATTTTTTCTCCAATTTAAACCTTTAAAATATTATTTCTTCTAATAAAATATTTTTTATCAAAAAATTTTTAGACACAGCCAATTAATACAAATTGTAGAGTACGCAATATGAGGCATTTCACTGTGTATCTGAAGTTTTGTTCTAAAATTTCAAAGTTTCAATTCAAAAATGAAATGTTTGTATTCTTATTATCTGTAATGTATCAGTGTTTCAAAAAACAAAATTTTGATAGCATAGATTAATTAGATTCAGGGGGAATGGAACTTATTTTGATCAACTTTTTAACACATTTTTATGTGTCACAGTGCAATTAGTACTTTATTTTATTTTGAGTTTGTGTGTGGGTAGGACTTCTATGCTGCCAAAAAATAATTTTTATATCTTCATGTTATAAATATAGAGGTTCGAACTTTGTAAATGTCGCAAAATTCAAATACTGTGAAATGGCCCCGAATACTTATTTTTATTTTTCACTAGCTGTACCCGCCCGGCGTTGCCCGTGCATTTAGAAAATGCAGATACGTGAATAGCGCAGGAATAGTAGTGTGTATAGCAACAAATCACAATAGTAGCAATTTCTAGTGTAAACAAAAAATAGCTTACTTATTGTAAGTATGTATGTATGGTAGAATGTGTATATTGTATGTATGTAAGAATGTTGTATATGCGTGAAATAAGCATGGAGCGCTGTGAACGATGAGGGAATATAAAAATAACAAAAGGCAGACATTATTTTTAAGTTATTATAATTTATTCCTTAAAATTATATATCATTAAACAATTACGACAGTAACACTATTAAACAATATCAATCTCTTAATGCTATAGCGTGAACAATATTTTTTGTTAGTTCATCTTTAGCTAACACAAACAAACTGGATGGTTTACCCACTCGAGAGCATGCCACGTATAATTGTCCGTGTGAAAAACATGGTGTTCTCAAATCTAAGCCACAAACAGACATCGTTTGACCTTGGGATTTGTTGATAGTCATTGCAAATGCCAATCTAATCAGAAACTGAATACGTTTGAATTGAATTGGCACATCTGTAGGTATAATAGGAATCCGTGGTATGAGTATATTTTCACCTCTGAACTTGACATTTAAAATCCTGGCTTCGATCACGTTTTTCATTAATTTTTGAATGACTAATCGCGTACCGTTGCACAGCCGGGGCGGGTTCAAATTACGAAGCAAGATAATTGGAGATCCAACCTTTATTTTTTAAAAATTTGTGTCACTTTAATGGTCGTTCATACCCCCCCCCCTCTCGCAGTGGAAAAAAAAACATTACACAGCAGATTTTGCCTAATAACTCAACACTCATGGTGTTTGATACGTTTTATTTGTTTGTAATGATGTTTTTTGGTCACAAACAATATGAAAATCACAAAAAATAGTTACTTTAATTTTTAACATATATTTATCTTCTTCAGAATTTTTGACTTTTAATTTTACCTTGAATTTGACGTAAATGCAAGGTATAAAATACAGAATTTTATAAAGGTACAAAAATTAACATAATATAATTGATAGTGTATATAATTTTTGAAAAAATAATATAAGTGCCGCAAATCAAAAACCATTTATTGCCACAATCAATTCAAAGCCCCCAAAAATGGCGCAAACGTCCATAAGAAAATTCTACAGCATCGAAGGACCCCATTACCAATTTTAACAAAGATCCGATCAAAACTGTCATTTTGTACTATAAAAAAATATGGGGTAGATCCCCATGAGGGGATGTACCTGCATAAGAACATTACAATCATTAAAATCATTCAAAAAAAAAAACATGCAGCTGTTCGAAAAAATCCTTGCGGGTCTGGATTCGATCTCATTCCATCAGGAACTTCAACCTGACGCGCAGAACCACTTGACCATCGGGTCGCTCGTTGAAGTAAGGATTTACGATAACACATATTGTATTGGCGAGCAGCGATCTCGAGAAGAAGTTTCATAAATATTTTTTAAAAATTTTTCTAATTCAAAAATCGAAAATCGGGCTTCGAGGTCTGGTGGCCAGCCCCTTTGTGCTTCCGTGTAAAAAATTCCAGGTCCCTGCGTGCGATAGATTTGGCTGGAGAGCTCGGTCAAATGGACAGACAGGCAGACAGACAGACAGACAGACACACACATTACACTTACTTTTATTATTATAGATGGACATTTTTATTTTTTTACACTAAAATTATTCATGCTTGAATTTATTTTTTATTGCCTAGATGGAACTGCTTTTTTAAAGAACGCAGTGTATTTTAAAATAAATTCAAATAAAATATTGCAAAAAGAAAAAAAGGAACCTAATTTCTATTTAATGTCTCATGAAAATATATTTAGACATGCTTTTATCGGAACCAAAAACCAACCGAATTCACGTTTCTTCACCTTTGGCGAGCTATTTTATGTCTTTCGAATGGTGCAATATCAGGGTTGGGTTTTTGACGTCAAAAACCAGTTTTGGACATGACATGTCGAAAACATCAAACCTGTCTAAAACTCAAATACAGTGGTTATTGAGATTTTTTATAAACATATATGGTTCCTCATCCTGAAAAATATTAAATAAAAATTTATACATCTTATCAAGTTTAATAAACATTAAATTAATAAATTTAATGAAAATTATTTCTCATTCTTTTAAACTAACTTGTTTTGCCGTGAAAAAAGTTAAATATTAAAACTTAAATCAAAGCTTTTAAAGTAGGTTTGTTTAAATGTTTATATAACTATCAATTAGTTATCTTATCAACCAAGTTTAAATTAATAAATTTAATGAAAATTAATTCGCATTCTGTTAAATTAACTTGTTATGCCGTGAAAAAAGTTACAAATATTAAAACTTAAATCCAGTTTTTAAAGAAGTTTTGTTTAAATGTTTAAAAACTATCTATTAATTATTTTATCAGTCAAGTTTAGTAAAAAGTAAATTAATAAATTTAATGAAAAATAATTCTCATTCTTTTAAATTAACTTGTTATGTCATGAAAAAAGTTTAAAGTATTAAAAGTTAAATTCAGTTTTTTAAGTAGTTTTGTTTAAATGTTTTAATAACTATTAATTAGCTATTTTATCAATCTAAAAATCTTTACATCAGAACTCAGAGTGATTTTTTTTCTTCGTTTGAGTAAAGTAAAATTAAATTAATTAGTATTCAGTGTACAAATCTGCTAAATATTTTTGATCAAACTATTTTATTTATTTATTTATTTATTTGTTGTTGTTACTTTTGTAATCAACTTTATCTGAGAATTACTATAAATGTTCTGTACTGGAAAATAAGCTTATTGTTTCAACAGCATTACTGTGGTTTCTTTAAAAAAACTCATAACAAAAAAAATAGTTACTTGAAATCCAACCAAATTCTATTGAGCATTTAATTGCATTTGAAGCCGAATCTATCCCCTATCATCCCGGTAGCTACTTTGCAGTTCAGAATATCCCATCAAAAACATGGTGGAAAGGTCAAAAAAAAAGCAACCTCTCTGCCGAATTTGTACAGCTGATGGTACAATTACATTCCAGCCCATGTAGCTCAGCGTCTATAGAAAGAATCTTCTCGAGTTTTGGACTCATACATTTTAAACTCAGATATAGACTTGGTTCCAAAAAGCATCAAAACTGGGCTTTTGTTACCGCATGCTCCGCGGGGAAAAACGATTTAGATTGGGACTAAATACCTTAAATCACTATTAACTTAAGATGGTTTATTTTAAGTATGTAAGGCTACAAATAATACCAGGCAAATGTGCAATATGCAATTTCTGCTTTCTAAAATTTATAAATTGTAATTAGGTTTACGTTTTAATATACTGTTATTTATAATTAATTTTTATTCTATAATGATAGTAGCTCATTCATTTATTTTATTTTCCACATGTAAGCGTCTTGTATCCCAATTGAAGGGCTCGGGAGTAAATAATGGTATCTGACAAATTCTAAAAATCGGACTACCATAAATCAGGGTTACTTGGACCCAGAAGAGGGCTACTTGAGCCCACAGTAAAATGATAAAATCTGGGTTTGGTACTAGCGTTAGAGACTGCAGAGGGCTTCTACCTAGTGGAGAAACGAGGAACTACGTGCAAGTCTTCAACTAGTAGGTACCAAACCTAGATTTTATCATTTTATTGTAGTGGGCTCAAGTAACCCCCTAGGGTCCAAGTAACCCTGATTTACGGTATTTCAAATTGAAATTAAAAAAAATCACTTGTAAAAATTTATTAAGTATACCCAAACCACACAGCACTTAATGTTCCCACTTCAGTTTTAAAATAAAAAAACATTTTACAGTAATTTCTCGAAGCAATAAAGCCATATTCAAAAGCCATATGTTTGATTTTTTAAAATGCTTGTTACCATTATTTACTCCCGAGACCTTCAATTATGTTTAGGATTGCTTATTACACTTTATTTTAATAACCTAAAACACCAAAAGTTTACTTCAGTGTCTGAAATCAGAAATTGTAAAATTCATTTGAAAATGTATTTTGATTATCAATATCAAATTTAAACATGTTTTGGACAGAAATTTAGGTTTTTGACAATTATGTCAAAAAGGGTAAAAACCACGGTTAAAACCGGATAAAACCCCCGACTGTCAAAAACTTGCCAACCCTGTGCAATAGGCTGGAATCGGGATGTGACATTATACGTTGTTTTCCAGCAATTAAGAGAATTGTATGTACGCAAAATCATGTCTTAACATAACTACACATTGCTTCTTTTTCTAGTGATGCAGTTTTTTTGTCCCCCACTGTATTATATTTCTTTACACAACTTGCAAAAACAAAAATGCATTTCCTGTACAAAATTGTAAAATGTGACTTCCCTAAATTGAAACAAACATTTTGTCATTGGCGGCTGGTACAGGGGGTCGGCTGCCCCCTCACTTTCAAAAATAAAGGGGCCTTGCCCCCTCACTTTTTAAAGTTAAAAATTAATGATCAACTGAAAAACAATTTTTTTACTCTGAGGATTGATTTATTTCAGGAAAATAAAGCAGAAAATTCCAAAAAATAGAGTTTTTTTAATGCTATTTCATAAGAATGGGACTTAGAATCTGAATTTGACCCCCCACTTTTTTGGTTCACCAGCTGCCTATGTTATTTGCTATCAAAAATAGTTCATTTTGTGAGAAATTCTTTAAGGGTGGTGTCCACGAGGCTAAGCCGAGTAAAATTTAAGGCTTGGACTTATAAGTTGTAGAAACCGGAAGCTTATTTTTATTTTAAATGGACAGCCACAGCTGCATTAAACCTGATTAAAAAACTAAAAACATATTTTAAAAGTAATTTAAATTTTTATAATAGAAGTTTTATTTTGAGCTTCAAGGGAGGGGTACAGACCCGGGGACCACCTCCTTCCCTACGCCACTGATGCAGACATATCAATCAACTGTTTTGTCTTATGTAGTTTCTAAAAGAGGTTTTATCAGAAAAAAAACGAATGAATAGATTTATCAAGCTTCAACAGACATTATGAAGCATATTTTTCAATCCCGCTACTTTTAACTTTGTGGTACTAAAGCCTCTGATTTAATTTTACATGTTTTCAACATCGGCTTTTATTTTTAAAACCATCCCCCATGCACTTTAAAAAATTGTATTATGTCTTTGATTTATCTTAAAAATGTAAGATTAGTCATTTGGCTTCAGTGTTTCAGGAGCTGTGATGCTGACAGCCAATATATCTTGTACTAACACTAAGGCTCAAAATTTTTATTGATCAAAAGAATTAAAAATGTTTTTAATAAATAATAATGGGGAGGTTTTTCTGCAACAATGGAAACTGAATACCGTCGATTTACTACGTTTCAAGAATTTTGTTTTCACATACGTACCCTTCATATTGACGATGTTTCACTATGTATTTCATGTAATATTAATAACTGTCAGAGGCAGTTCAAAGTTTATCATTCATACAGAATCCATTGTTGGTGTTGTCATAAGGGAGCAATTAGTGATGGCCATTGTAAAATGGATTTAACAAATTTCGAAACAAATGATTGGGGTGGTGATTTGGGAGATGACAGTTTTTCGGAAGAAGACTATGATGTCATTGAGCCACAGCTAGAGACAGATGGATTTATAAAAAAGATTCAGAGTGTACTTGCCGTATTTTCACTTAAAGTTAGAGAGAAACCTTGTTCCTGCTGTTGTCTATACTGATATAATGAACTGTATAGCAGAGATTATCCGTGGTGATAATAGAACAGATACTGAAAACCATTGTTTACCGGTTCAGAGATCGAGGTCTAAATATATATGAAGTGTTCGACAGAATGCACAACAAATCATTGTTATTTAACAAAGTGTGACAGCAATAACAGGGAAATCAATTTGCCCCAGTGCTGGGATGGCTCCAGAAGAAGTTTATGGAGGCGGTCATCCTCTTTGTGTGTGTTTTTATGCAGTGATTCCACAATGGGGGTCAATGGCGCAGATTGTGCAATCATAACTCGGGGAGGGGGGGAGGCAGTACGTTAAGTGCTTGTACATGCATGTGGAATTGTAATCTTCAATGAGGTTAGTGGGAAAATATGGGCTTTGGACACTATCTTCCTCCGGAAAATTTTCGAAGTTTTGTTTTAAAGTTCTAAAAATGCAGTTGTAGACCACTTTTGATGACATTGGGATAATTGAAAATAATCGAGTTTGAAATACTCTGTGGGCAGTTTTTGGAAGTCAGGTTCAGTTTAGATGATTATCAATGATGTAAATGTGTATTGGAATGCTCTTCCGTCAATTTTTTGAAATTGAAGCACCGAAAACAGCCCAAAATGGATTTAAGATTTTATAAAAACTATAAATAACTCAATTAAGCAATAAAAAAATTGTAAAACTCAAGTAAGCAATAAAAAAATTGTAGAGTTTTTTAAGAATGACTAATGTAATGAAAATGAAATGGCTAACTTATTCCTAAGAAATAAATGATTACTTAGACCAATAAAATAGTACTTAACTTATTAATTGCTAAATATTGTTTGCTGTAATTTTGTGAAGCCTCAGTTATAAACATGCCAACTGGTAATTGACCTGGAAGTATTGATAAATTATTTTTTCATTTCAAAAAGGATATTATTTTAAAGCAAAACTAGATAACGCATACTTTTTAATTATAGTTCTAAAATCATAAATCAAAATAAAACTGATGAAAGGTAATTGATCGACATGGGATGGGTAATTTCATGTGGATGTCATACTGAGTTTGTTGATCCTGAAAGAATCTTTCCAACTGAGGAAAAAATCAGATAGAAACAAAATTTTGAATTAAAGTAAGCGATAAATATGTGTGCTTGTATTATTTCTTGTTAATAAAACATAAATAAATTATAAAACTGAATAAGTTTAATTTTATGAAATATTTCTTGTCAAAAACTACCGTCAGAGAAATATTTGATCAAAATTTCCTGCCATGTTTTTAAATATGATATGAGGCTCACACTTATGTTTTCTGTTAAGTTCTTTTCAACTTCTTGTGCAGACGATTATAATTTTGAGCTATTTTTCTTCTTTTGGTGTAAATATTTTTTTATTTAGATTCAAGATTTTTAAACAATGTCTGTTTCATTCCCTAAGTTTCATTATTTATTCTCTTGTTTTCAAAGCATCATGTAATTTAAAGTGTATTAAATGCATTTGTATTTTATTCTAAATATTTTAAAATTTTGTATTAAGAAATGAAGAGCACAATTTTTTTTGTATGTAATTTATTTGTTTGTAATTTAAAACATTCTACTAACAGAGAAATTATGTCTGTTTAAGTTTACTGGTGTTTCAACTCATTTATTGCTTGTTAATGTTAGTTTGAATCTCTTCAACGCAAGATTATATTTTATAATCAGGCCCATCATTTAGGAGGGTCACTAGAGGGCAGTTGCCCATCTTGTTAGTATAAAGACCATAATTTATGTTCTTGTATACGTACACAATCTTGTTATGGGTGTCAACATGCAAAAATTTCTAGCGTACTAAGAGAATATGCTTCAAACTCACAAACCTTATTTATTTATTTATTTATTTTTTAGATGTTGGTTGAAAACTAGCTCAGGAAAAGAAGATGCTGCAGATACCTTTTTTGTTGCTTACTTTTATCACCTTATTGTAATACAAACTTGAAAAAATGTTGCTAATGAAAATAAAAATTGTTTGATTAAGAGTTGTATTTTTAGAATTCAGTAGTCTTATGTATTTTTGAAAAGTTTTCTCTTAAAGGTTTTCAACAAACATCCCACACGTTTGATTTTAAGGTAAAACATAAGCTGAATGCTTCTAACTACTTCTCCCTCTCTATAACTGAAATTTTTACAAATGTCATGTTAAATTTTTGTGAATTTTTCCTTTATAAAATCATTCACTTCTAATACCTTCAAAAGTTTTAAGTATATAAATTCTTATTTTCCCTTCCGAAATTAATTGTGTTGTAAGAAACATTTCCCCTTAATTTTTGTAAAGATAAATAAATTGTAGTTAATTTACTCATGTTGGTCAACAATTTTTTCCCATGAAAAATCCATTACTAGCCCATAATTTCCTGTTTCAGCTTTGAGATTTCAAGACAAGTTTAATTTAAAAGTTCAAACATGAAAGGAAAAGGGCATTTCAATTTATTCTGCATTTTTATCAAGCTGTTTAGGGGCTGCTCCATTGTAATCAAACATTTTTTGTTGATAGCTAGTTCAGGTAAGTTAAAATTGCATTAATAATAATAGGATTAATATTTTTCTAAACTACTTGCAATAAAGCGCAAGAACTTTCTAACTGAACCGTTACTTCTATATAAAAAACTGAAAAACTCCAAATATGTTTGAATAAGTGGCTATCTTATAAAAGTTTTACTGCACCAAACTGAAATTTTGTATTTTAAACTTATAATAGTTATAATTATAGAAATAGAAAACAAAACAGGAGAAGAATGATCATTAGTAGACACTTGAGTAAAAAGATACTTAAAATTAATCTTTAAAATATTAACTAACATGTATTTGCGTATAATATGTTACCTATTTAATTATCTGAGACAAATGGATTTTATAAAACTGTTTCAAGTTTAAAATGTGTTTATAGCGCAGTTATGAATTTTTCAAAACTTAAACAAATTAAATTGAAAAATAAACTAGCCAAATAAAGCAATTTATCTCTTTTTATTCAGTATGTATCATTATGTTATAATATTTGGGTGGTGATTCTGATTACACAAAAAGAAAAGAAAAAAACGAAAATTTCGTTACTGCTGCAATGTTTTATTAATTAAGTGAACTAAATAATTTTTTATTTAGTTCACTTCATTGATAAAAAATTCAGTAGCACGAATTTCTTTTTTTTCTTCTTTTGTGTAATCAGAATCACCACCCAAATGTAACAAAATGATGCAAACTAAATAAAATAAGGTAAGCATATTAAATTGGAAAATAAAATAGCCAAATACAGCTTGTTCTGCACTGCTTATAAAGCACTATAAACGGTCGCCTTGACGTCGGAGGGTCCGTTTGTGCAGCTTGCTGAGTGGGCTGACAACAAGGGTGCCGTTATTTTCCCCTGGCTGCATTTTCCCATCCTTGAGGGTGCACCCTGATGTCAAAGGTGCCATTATTATCCCCTTTTGCGCCATTTTTCTATCATCAAAGGCACCCTTATAACAAGGGTGCCATTTTTTTTCACCACCAGAGGCACCCTGGAAATGAGGGTGCCATTGTTCCCCACTGGGAGCCGTTTATTTCACCTTCGGAGGCACCCTGAAAATGAGGGTGCCATTGCCCCCCACTGGGTGTCATTTATTTCACCTTCGGAGGCACCCTGAAAATGAGGGTGCCCGATTTTCACCTTTGGTAAGGGTGCCAATCTGGCACCCTATGGGGTGCCGCTGGTGTTACAAGCTTTTCACCCCTAAAAGGTGCCATATGCAACCTTTACTTTTAACAGTGTAGTGCTTAAACTTTTGCGACGCACTGTAGAAACGCTATAACGCATGATTCTCTGTTCGTTTTAGGGACTCCTTGAAGGGTAACGCATCCTTATATGCAAAACCATGCGTTAATAACCCAGTTAGAAGCACACCCAAGGGTCGATTAATATTTTGGGGGATATCTTAGGCCAAACATAAACTCATGTTTGGGAAAATTGCATCACCATGAAGAAATCGTCATAATTGAATGAAATTTAATACACAGCTGAGTGATAGTGGTACAAATGAATGATTGAAGTTAGAAAGCCAACAAACAATAAAAAAATATTGAAATTAGTATTTTGTGTAGCCACCACGTGCCGCAATAAGTGCTGCTACGCGACGTGGCATGGAGTCAAACACACTTTTAATGTCTGCCTGATTAAGAACATGTCATACTGTTTGTATGCGTACCCAAAGTTTGTCTGTAGAAGCAACAAGACGAGGATCACGAACGAGACGCCGACCAACGAAATCGCAGACATGTTCAATCTGCGACATATCCGGGGAATACGCTGGCCAGGGAAGAAACTGTACCTGCTGCGATGCAAGGAAGGATTGAACAGCCCTAGCAACATGAGGGCGGGCATTATCCTGCTGAAATACAGCGCCAGGTAAGCCTTGAAGGAAGGAGACAGCTTGGGGCTGTAGAACTTCACTGATGACCGGTTGCTGTTCAGGTTACCCACAATTCGTAGCAACTGATATCGTCCGTGATATCATATGGCACTCCAGACCATGACTCCAGGTGTTCGACCACTGTGACGTTCGATAATGCACTCTGGAAGGTGGCGTTCACCGGCATAGCGTCGGACGCGAATGCGGTCATTATGGTACCACAAATTAAATCGGGATTCGTCGAAAAACACAACATACTGCCAATCAGCACGCCAGTCGTTCTGCTGATTGGCCCATCGTAGCCGCAGGCGACGATGGTTTAACGTGAGGGGGATCCTGTATAAAGGAGTCCTTGCGCGCAGTCTACGCTGCAGCAGACGTCTACGAATTGATGAAGCAAACAATGAAATACCTGTAATTGTTGACCATTGTGCTGCCAATTGTCTAGAAGAAGCTGTACGGTCCGTCAGCACCATGCGGATCAGGTGTCTATCATCGCGCGCTGACGTCACATTTCTGGGTCCACTCCCGGATTTCCGAGTTGTCCGACACTCGTCCGTCCACTGCTTCCAAACACGCATCACTATGCTGCTGTTACGCTGCACACGAGCGGCTACTTCACGATAAGACAATCCAGCTTCACGAAGGCCGATGATCCTCCCCCACTCAAACTCCGTAAGTTGTTGAAACCTCGGTCTTTTTCGTCGAAGAGGCATAAGCAACGTCTGAGCTAACGTTTATCACAAGCAGATAACCACCTATAACCATACACGCCTTGCTGCAGCCTTGTATTTATTCAGATAAATCCTCCGTTTAGAGGGCGCTGCTCAGCGTACGCATGCGCTACGAGTCAAAAATTCTAATCATTTGCATATCATACCCTACTTTGTGTTTGCTGAAAATTTCAGTCCATTCGCGCAATTCGTTCATGCTGTTGCAATTTTCACAAACCCCATGAGTTTATATTTCGAGATCTCTGTAGTTAATTCTTAAAAACAACAACAATTGCAAGAAACATTTGCAAGACTTCAGAAGTGCTTCGGTACTCTACCACTCAAGCAAAATATTTGTTGTGATGCACAGCATGTAAATCCGCATTAAGAGAAAGGAAATGAATAAAGATGCAACTTCTTTTTTTTTCCTTTACCGAAAACTATAGGATATAATTGAAGCACTTTTTGTCCTCTAGAGGCTTCTTATACTCAAGGTCCCTAGGCCTTGGCCTACTTGACCTCCCGGCGGCAGAAACTCTTTCAGCAGCATGCTACGTAGATTGAAAACCCGAAAATAGTCTAAGACATAAGCGATATTAGATTCAAACAGTTATTCAGCACCTAGAAATGCTTAAAAATAAAATGCTAAATTTAAAATAAACAAGTACATGCTACTTCTGTACTATATAGTAGAAAGTACAGTCAAAATCTTCGTTCGGTGTAATTAGCCATCATCTAAATTTTTAAGTGTTTATGTTGTTTTATTTTCTTTCTTGTTTCTTTTAGTTAATAAGCGAGAAATAGCCTGCCGACTTTCTCAAAAATATACGACGTGCGTCACAACGTCGTGCCATAACTAGTGCATTTTTTACTATTGAATCTAGTGGCTGTCTATCACACGTGTGACATAACCAAACTATTTTGACTTGTAGCTCGAGTCTTTTCTGAAATAGTATGTAACAATCACAAAATACTTCAATTTCGTTTTCACATCATTTCTGCAAGGAAATTCATAGAATACGAAGTAAGTGAACCCACCATGGATAATTACAGCGAACTCTCACTTATACACCACCTCATGTATGCTACTTTTTGACTTATACGATGATGGTCAATGGTCCCAGTACATTCCCTTGTTAAATAATAATAATTTCATTCGTTTATGCATCGATCAAAAGATAAATATTTCACGTATGCACCAACTTTTTCGTAAAATGTGAAAAATGTAATTTAATTTCTTTCAAAATGTTTCTTTTTCCTCTTTAATCGTTTGCCTTTTTACTGCTCACAGACGACATTTTTTCCGCATGAACTAGAGTTCGGAAAGTGACTCTATTATGCATCGTTTTAAGGGAACAGTTTGTGATTAGTTATGCTATAATTTTTATTTTTCTCTTTATCACTGTAGTTATATTACAGTTATTGCCCAACCGTGGGAATATAACCCTTTACCATAAAAACCTTCTTACTTATATTGCCTTTTAGATTTTTAAATTGGCTTGTTCGCTTATGCGTCTCTCTCACTTATGCGCCTTTTTCTGTTAGTCCCTTGGCCGGCGCATTGGTGAGAGTTCACTGTAAGTGATGTGTATATCAATGATGTAACGTGTTTGGAACACATAGGCATCCCATTGAGAATATCATTTTATTACAAGCAGGCAAGCATAATAATACAAAATCTTTGACGTTGTCCTTTCACGTGACAATGTGCAAATCACAAATACTTATTCCACTGGTATATTTACAAAAGCGGCAACCATTAGCACAAGGATTACATTTTCAAATCACCTCCACTACAATATGTGACTGTATTCTTATCTCTAGAGATAATACATAAATGATTCTTACTATCTTTAACGTACCAAGCACTCCTACACCATTCATTAAGCAGCATTTTGACCCCCTCGTATAAAATAGTTAACAACAAGGTTACACCACTACTAGTAACTCACATTACATTTCCACACGTACATAGATGCGAGAAGATATATGAAGGTATCGCAATCATTTAATCGCTTTCCTAAACAACTTACAAGAAAATCTTTTACTTACGATGTCGTTCAAGTTAACCGTTCCGAGTCACCGGGTGTAGGGGTGCAGCTGACCTCACTTGAATAGTATCTCGGCGTATATCCTTGCTGTAGAACCTTTGCTCTTCACAGTTACATCTAGGCTTGAACGTTTGCTCATTCGAAAGGAAATAGTAAAATAGCCATTGTACAAAAATCTCGAACATTTTGTTTCAGTCGTGTTTCAGCACACGATGGAATTGTCTTTTGTACACGAGAAATACAATATATAATATATGTATTTATGTATATATATTTATATGTATTTTTATATATAATTATTCATTCAATCTTGATTTACGACATAGGTCTTTTTTCAAACACTGTTGTTGATCTACAGCTAACTTACGAATTTAGTCTTGATAATGTTTAAACTGCCACAAAATTAGCAATGTTGTTTGCACATGCAGTGTATTGCATTGACCTATAGCGTGATAGGAGTGAAAGGTTGTATTTGATAAAGTATGACTAAATCTTAAAATATAAACTATCTATAGATTCGACTCGTGTATTACGGATGTGTACAATTTCATGATTCGACCTTTGTAATGTTAAACTACACGTTATTTTATTAGATGATCATAAGTTTGTCCATGGAGGTAGAAAAGGGGATAAAAGTGCAACTTCTGTAATACCAGTGCACTGATTTTTTAATATCATGAAGCTCAGATTAGTAACAATGTAGAAAACTGCAGAATGGACGAATCTATGTAGTCCTAGATGTATTCAAGATCTGCAGTAGAGTAATTTTGTTGTCATTCATGTCATACAAAGAAATTACATAGCTGCATTTAGTTAGAGATGGGCGAATGAGTCAGATAATGAAATAATTGTCCTGCGATTTTCGCTACTTCCCTTACGCAATTTTTTGGAAAAAATTGCAAAAAAAAAAGCCGACACATGTTTTTTAAATGTAATTTTAAAATACAAGAAAATGAAGCAAACAAAATATGTAGGTTTCAAGTTGAATTTTTAATTATTTATAGCTGTAAAATCAATTAGTTTCACCCGAGTTTTCTCGGGATAATAATTACCTGCAACTCATACGAGCCCGAGATAACTCGGAATAATCAGGCAAGCGGTCAAAATTTAATACTTGATTTAAAATATCAGAATTTTAACTCAGAAAAAATCAAATGAAAATTTAGAATTATATACACTTTTTGATTTAAAAAATGAATAATATCCATGCCAAAAAGTTTTAGATTAAATATTTAATACTATTTCTCAGTAAAAGAAAATATAACTCATAAGACGTTAATAGAAAATACTATTTCCCAATGCATATCTTAATTTTTTTAAACTATTATTTCCCTCTTGCACTCTCCTTATTATCATGATATAAAATGTTAATACAACTTAAAGATACATTGCGGTAGTTTCTTTCTTTTACAATGGACCTGAATCACATGCGTCTATTAGTTTTTTAAATTTATAGGAAAAAGAAAGAAAAATCTAACAATAAAATTGAAGCCATAGTAGTTATTTGTTTGGATGAGTTTTATAGAAAGCTTGATATGATATAGAAAATCGAATTTTAAATATAATACGTTTTGATGCATTTACAAAGCGCTAAGCCTAAAATTAAAAGTTGGACTCTGCAGAGTAATCAACCGAACTAAATGAATAAGAGTATACTACTAACATTTCATAATGATAACTGAAACCTGAATAATATAAGAAATCTAATTTCAGTCCTTGTTTGACAACTTGGCCATTCACCCATCTCTACCTAGAAAAACTGTTAGGGAATTATAAGCCGTGAATAGAGCATGATACATTTGGTGAGAAGCAATGGTATACACATGTCACAGTAACTTACTTTGCAAAATTTTAATGATTGATTAATAACACTACTATATGATTGCCAGTAATTTTCACAAATAATTACACTGAATTAAATTAAAAACGTGAATATTTTGAGTAGTACATTCCATACAAATCGCATATCAAAACGATGAAAAAATCGATTTTCGAGGAATAATATCAGTAATTTAAACCACACATTTTATAAACTCAGATGCTCATCTTTGTAATCATTTAACATCGCGTATTTCAAAGGTGTATATTTCTCATTGTAGTCCAGGCTAGTGTCCATTGAAATGTCATCAAACCCAAAATTTTTACATATATGACATTTTTTGGTGGTTTCTATATGAATTTGACCTGCTGATTCCGAATCCGTTGAGTGCCAGACGCCAAACCTTGAGCATTTTTGTCAAAATAGCGAAATCCAATATGGCTGCTGTAAAAGGTACGAAGCAAATTAATGGAATCGTGCGTGCAATGAAACATTTTATACACTTAAAAATGATTGTACTCTTTAGTCAAAATATAATTCTATTGAAAATTAATATTTATGAAAAGTATACGAATAAAAAAATTGTCAAAATGGTAAAATTCAAGATGTGAGCCTAAAAAGTTATAAGGTTCGATTTTCATGTATAAATCATTTTTTAAACCGTAATTTACATGAAAATAGAATGTTTTAACAAAGATAAATGTTTAAAATGCAATGCAGGGAGCATAAAAAATGTGATTTAGCCTAAAAATAACACTGTAAAATATTTAGAAACATTCCAAACTTAAGTTTCGGGATTTTGCCGGCTTAAACCAATTTCCTGCAAGAAACAAGTTTCTTTTGCGAAAAAGTTTCCCACATTGATACAAGTTGCATGAATGCGAACTTCTCACTGGTGTGAAACGTATTTTTAGCTACCAGTTGGAAGGTATATCCGACGTGTTTGTTTAGTGTTTCGCCTTCAGCTCGATAATGGATTGTCCAGATTGACTTCACCCAAGTAAGTGTATGTACAATCTCTCGATATTGTAGTTTTGGATGAATTGCAAACAAATTAGCGGCTCAGCTATTTGCTTGACATTTCTGCCTTAGCAGTAGCCATATTTGTTAAACTGCTTCAAGAGCTTTCCTGGTAAGCCAGAAAGGTGCCGAACTGCTACCATCAACCTATCTAAGAGTTTTTCGCAAGTTTCCGATTTATTGCCGTAAAGTGCCTGACTTTTGTTTGGAAGCGTTATAAATTCTTTAGCAAGGTTTCTGACCTTCATCAGGAAACTTACCTGATTTCTTCCAGGTATGTTACTGGCAGAAGTTAAGCCTATAACTGCCCATTATTTTCCAGGAGCGTTTCGCTTTGTTTTTACTGTGAAACTGTGAAGAGAGATATTGGCTTAAACATACCAGACAAATAAAAACATATTTTCCAGTAGTAATAGAATCGTATGAGAAACAGCACTACAAAAAAAAAAATTCCCAATGAAAAAGCGAAAAAATGCTTAGGGCTAATGAGATATATTCGATAGATGTTTTGTGATATCAAGGGAAAGCTTCCTTGCAGAAATTATTTAGTCATGAACTGGCTCCTCTTCCTACTGCTTTATTTGATAATGAGTGAAATATGAGAGGTCCTAATAAATCTGTACTAGAGTCAAAACTAAAGGCAGTTTTCAGGGTAGGCGGTAAGAGTCGTCCAGAAATTATCATTCTTGGTGAATGTGCAACATTGTGGGCAGTACCTTTACCCGCAAAGCCAGCTGCTTGAGTAATTGTATTGATGGTGTAGAAAACCTTATTAAGCACGAGATACAAACCATTCTAGCGGTACACAATCTGTTTGAGAGATACGATAAACTTAGTACTACGTCACAACGTCGAGCCACATAAGAGAAAAATATCTATTGCGTTTTTCAACTTAATGATAAATCACCACTTTCTAAAAGAGACATCGTACTGAAAGTAGTACCAAATAAGACGCAAGTAATTAAGTTTGTTGTGAGTCTACTACATTCGATCCCCAGGTCAATGTGTAATTATTACTGGTACCGATTCTTTTCCGATTAGATTGGTATTGGAATTCAACAAGCTTTTGTTTCTCATGAAGAAGCTGATGTGATTATGACTCACTACTTAGCTAAAGTCAGTAGTATTCCGAAAGAATTTAGAAACCTTCCAAATTAAAATAAGTTACTTTACATCAAGAAATTGGAAACTTCCCAAAAACTCTTAGATAGGTTGAGGGTAACAGTACAGCACCTTTCTAACTTACGCGGAAAGCTCCTGGAGCAGTTTGACAAATATGGCCAGTGCTAAGGCAAAAATTGCAAGCAAATAGCTAAGCCGCTTATTTGTTTTGCAATTCATCCAAAACTACAATATCGAGAGATTGCACATAACCCTTACTTGGGTGAAGTCAATCTGAACAATCCATAATCCAACTGAAGGCGAAACACTAAACAAACACGTTGGATATACCTTCCGACTGGTAGCTAGAAATACGTTTCACACCAGTGAGAAGTTCGTATTCATGCAACTTGTATCAATATGGGAAACTTTTTCGCAAAAGACACTTGTTTCTTGCAGGAAATTGGTTTAAGCCGGCAAAATCCCGAAACTTAAGTTTCGAATGTTTCTAAATATTTTTTCAGTGTTATTTTTAGGCTAAATCACATTTTTATGCTCCCTGCATATCATTTTAAACATTTATCTTTGTTAAAACATTCTATTTTCATGTAAATTACGGTTTAAAAAATGATTTATACCTGAAAATCGAACCTTACAACTTTTTAGGCTGACATCTTGAATTTTACCATTTTGATAATTTTTTTATTTGTATACTTTTCATAAATATTAATTTTCAATAGAATTATATGTTGACTAAAGAGTACAATCATTTTTAAGTGTATAAAATGTTTCATTGCACGCACGATTCCATTAATTTGCTTCGTACCTTTTACAGCAGCCATATTGGATTTCGCCATTTTTACAAAAATGCTCAAGGTTTAGCGTCTGGCACTCAACGGATTCGGAATCAGCAGGTCAAATTCATATAGAAACCACCAAAAAATGTCATATATGTAAAAATTTTAGGTATATAGCCTTCTAGCCTGGACTATTGGTTCGAAAGTGTTTAAATATTTTCCACAATTTAGGCATACATTTTCAAGCAAGGAAAATAAAAATAAACTGACAGTAGACTTTAGAGGTTATCTTTACTTGAAATTGCACTTCACTATGAGGGCGGATCCAACTTCTGGTTAAGGAGGGGGTCATTTCGAAAAAAAAGGGGTCATGGGTCCTTTTTTGGCATTAATAGGGGCTGGGGGTACAAATTTTCGAAATGTAAGTCTCCGAAACGCTGTTTTAGCCTACTTTTGGAGCGTTAAGGGGGAGGGGTCTGGACCCCCGCTCTGGAATCGTGCCTGCTCCACTAGCAGGTATTTTTTTGTAAATTCATTCATTGATTCATAATTCGCTAGCAAAGATATACAAACATTTGAAAAAAAATCAAAATGTGATGCTAATATATTTACTAAATTTTTGATTCATTTCATTGCTTAGAGATTTATGTTTGAGGTTTCGATATTATTTGCAGTTTTACAAAGAAAAACTGCAAAAGCCAATTAGGAATTTGCTTTTATGAAAAGGTATATTGTCGCAGATTTCTTTAATTTTCTATTCTGATTAATTATCGATCTACGTTTTCATCTGGCACCCAATGTTATGGCTTTTCTTACTAAGCAAATTTTATAATATTTTAAATAAATATTGCATATTCAACTTAAATCAAACAAAAAACGTTGATTTATCGCAATCGTCAACTTGCCTTTAAATTTATATCAAAATCCTTTCTTGCTATCAGACACTAAGATTTGGTTAGTATAGTTAATTATTTTTCAAGAAATTATAAGCATTTTTTAAATTAGTGCTTAGGAATTATAGAATACACATATGCAGATCAAGACATTCTTTAGTTACCAGTTCAAATATAAGCCTTTCAGTATAGACACTTATAACAAAATTATTTTAGAGTGGACAAAGTATTTTTCCTCAATTTTTGCAGTTGGAAAATTTATATACAGAAACATACTTACGTATTGCGTACCATAAAATTTCTCACTATTTCTAACCCTTTGATCACAGCTTTTGAAGCATCCGACTTATCTCCAAAGCTAGGTTCTAATTCTACAATTTGAAACTTTAAAAAATATATTTGTGTTCTAAATATGCTCCCGACGGAATTTTAACTTACGTTTGATACCTGATTTTTATTACATCGGCTTTCTAATTTTGTAAAAATTTACTAATTCTAATATCTAGTGCAAGCTTTCTAACCATTCATATCTAAACTTATGCTGATTTCTTTTACCCTGTATATCAAAGTCATTTAGTCAAATGAAAAAATAAGATAGCGAATTTCTGGGAGATATTTTAATTCACATGAAGCGAGTATGCTTCATAATCTTAATGAGTATCTTAGAAGTCATTTTAAGTGCATATAGTTATGAATCAAAAATGGATTTCTGATGGCGCAGTCTTCCAAATTTTTCTAAAGAAATAATCCGTCAATGTAAATTTATCGGGGACAAAATGCATAGAACATACTTCAAATTCAATCTTGTCGCGACCCTTAAAGCTCATAAATCTTATTTTTGTTTATGCTTTCTGTTTGATCTGTGCAATAAGCTTCCTTTCTAATTTCAAAAGATAGTTTGGTAATTATCGTTCAATTTCAATTAGAAATTGAAATATTTATTAATAAAGTGATTGTTTTAAACATCAAAGACAGTTTGTGTTACAGACTTAGTTATACTTTTTTAAAGAAAACATTGCCTCAGCTCAAGGGAAAATAGCATTGACAAAAGCACAATGTAAATTTTTTAAAACAATTCTGTGACAAAATATCTAATGCAATCAATTGTACAATAATTACTATTTTTGGTTCTTAATGTAGCAAATGGTTAAAATCATTGCAATTTGTAGTTACCTATTTAGAAAACAATTTATGCATTACATGCATCCATTTATTTTCCAATAGCTTATATAGTTAAAAATATATTGTATTTATAAAGTCTTGCACTGACAGAGAAAATTTAATTGAAGAATAAAAAATCATTTACATTCATATTTAAACAAACACATTTTTTATGTTAAACATCCAGTTTTCAGTTTTTTATCCTATGCACAGTGTAGTCGAAATGATGTAGGTGGCGCTAACATCGGAAATTGAAAATGGCTATTCTAAAGGGAAAACCGTAGGGGATTATTTTGTCAAGAGGGGTTTGCCAAAGACAACGTGTTCGTAGATTTGTCACCAATATTGATACCTAAAAATTGATAATAAATGTATATCATCAACAATTTTAACCCTAATACCTGGCGCCAAGGAAGTGGAAAGATGTGGTTTGGGTCAGCTGTCAAATTTTTCGTTTTAACAGCTATTGTAAAACCTAATTCAGCAATTGATATAAACGTAGGAACAGTTATGACCAACTACTCTCCCCCCATGAAGGTAAATGCCGGCTGTGTTAGTTCATGGAGTAGCTCCTTACAACCACGAAAGGAGCATTCGTAGGGATTAAAATGGAGCATTAACGTTGTGGTGAATTCTTCAAGATTGAAACTAACATCAGTTTGGGCATAACTTAGAAATCTCTTTTCTGTTTTAAATACCTGTTCTTTGTTAGTGCAATACTTTATAGACATTCTGTATATTAGAAAATAATTTTGAAAGCAAGGAGTGAAAACATGATCAAAGTACACTGTACTTGTTTTATTATTTCATGGTCCGTGAATGATAAATAACTTCCCTTAAAGCAGGGGAAAAAAATAGCGTCGCTGTTTGTAAAAAGTCGTTACTTTGATATTAAATGAAAAAAAAAATCAGTTTTAATTTGTAAGCCCAAATTATTACAGCTACAGCCAGCTTCTTTTTCATTTTGAGAGAAACGCAGCATAATTTATATCGCGATAATACATCAACGAACTAAAACTGCAAATATTCTCTAACGAACTTTTTACACAATGATTAAAATACACGAACACATACAATCGATAGTATTGCTAGTATATATAAAAAAGGTGCAAAAACTTAGTAGGATGAAAAAAATCAATAAATGAAACTATATATATTATCTCCAGCTCAGTGAGAAAAATATGTTTTGTTGGTGAGTTTAAAGTTATCGCTATTATTTAGGACACCACAGAGTTATATTAATTCTATTTTGATGGATTTAGCGAGATTGAGCTCTGAAAAAAATGACTTTCAACGATGCAAGGATACAGAACTTAGTCGTTACAGATTTTAATCTCAAGCTAAATAATATTTTTTTAAAATTAATTTAGCATTGATAAAGTTTTAATAGGTTATAAAACACATTTTTTACGGCAAATTAACGTTATGATTATAAGAAATACTGTTTTGCATTTTCTCCTTACGTGACGTTTATCAAAAAAAAAAAAAAAAAAAAATGTCAGTAAAAAAAAAAAAAAAAAAACCTTATTTCCCCTAAAGTAAATGTAAGAGGTAATGTATCCCCAATCGTAAAGAGCGTACATTAAAGTAAATAGGTCATAAGTAAACTTAACCATGTAATTAAAACAATAACCATGATCTTGTGCATTATCACAAAAAACAAACATGACAATAATTCCACGTACAGTGCACTTTGGAGTGTACTTTGATTTCCTGTACACAAAAAACAGTTGAAAGTTCTTAGGGTATATTTAAAATGAAAAGGTTTTTTCGATTGAATTTTACTCATATTTTATAATTAATAATGGGTAGTAAAACTTTTATTTGTGACTTGCTTACAGTGAGAATTTCAGAAAGACATTACATTCATAAGAACTCATTTGGAAAGCTATATAGTTTTATTTTCGCAAAATATTTAACTTTCCTAGGAAGTTGGCATAAAACTGCTAATCTTGAAATTATTGGTATTCATTTGCAAAACAGGAATCATTCTAAAAAGCAACAAAAGAGTATTCAACTGGGTATCAAAGGTCATTATACTCTTAAATGAACTTATGAGTGATATAGATTATAATATGTTTTTTTTAAACTCAAATTATCTTGCACAAGAAATATCTTTTAAACATAGTCGATCTAAAAAGCGACCATTCTTGGAAAAGGATTATCTGCTCCATGTTAAATTAAGCAGTACATTCCACTTCTAAAAAAGCTGGGATTTCAGCATGCAGTTCGAATTAGATAGGATGCCGACGATTGAAAACTGGTTTTACACCAACAGTAACAGTTTTTAAGTATAATGTTTTCTTCTCTGACAATGTTGCTTAAGATCAAACCCAAGTAGCATCAACTCATCGGATTTTGCTCAACCGATCATCGAACTCCTCGTAAACTGATCTCGTAACGCACGATGACATCGTTCTGAGCACGGTTTTTGATGAGCTACTTTTCATCGAAAAACGATATCCTTCCGATTAACTTTGCCGATGAAAATAAGCCGAGCATCCAAAATTGCTCCTAAATTCATCGGCACGGGACTGCACTGCTCGTAAATTGCTCCAAATTTCATCGCATTTCGAGCAAAACTCATCGGATTTTGCTGCTCGGATTCTGTTTGGCCAATGAGACATATTGGAGCAATTCCCGATGAGAACTCCTCAAATCCGATCATCTGCCGATGAGAATTTCATCGGGTTTCGATGAATGGCCGATCATCTGCCAATGAGATTATGTTGATAGGGAAAGCAGTGTTTCCTTTTAACATTTTGTATCACGGGGAGAGACGCAAAATCATTGAGCATTGAGTGAAGTATTTTTAATGATGAATACGTAACAGTCAACCTTCTTGTATCATAGAATGAAAAAAAGCCATATTGTTTAAGGGGGGGGGGGAGTTATTACGGATGAATTGAATAGTGTACCTGAAAAATAGGTATCCAATACTTATTTTTCTGCAAATGCATCTCTTTTTTTTACCTTCGCTTTTTCATTTCAGTTCGTCGGTAGACTAACAAGCTGAGACAGTCAGAGAGTCAAAAGAGTCCCCTAAATGGCGTAAACAAGGCAGGAAAAGCTAGTGTAACTCATATCTTAGGATTTTTTCTACATTTTTTTAGAGATACCTCTTTTTGCAGCCATATGCTTTCACTTACAGTCTATGACAACTTTAGTCAGAGCACAATACAGCAAAATAAACGAGCAATGGCAATGTGTGTCAAAGGAAATTTTAATGGTAGAGTAAATGACAGCCAATCAATGCAATCAACCGTTATCACAATTGGAGTAAAACCAGCATGATTCACAGAACACTTGAAACTGGTTTCAGAAACAACTAATAAGAGGGCTTCTCTTTCTTAAGTGACATGCTTATTAGTAACAATAGTAAGCTTACATTGTAAATACAATAGTAAGCTTACATCACGATGATTTCAATGCTAAGAACATTCAAATCAAATTGTTTAGTTTTCTTCTTTTAGTTTGAAACTCGTCAAATGAACTATAAGAAACGATTTTAACCAAGAAATTCACTAGGTGCTTTATACTTTGTTAAATTTGTTATTCTTAAAGATTTGTGAAGCAGATGGTAAATGACATTATTCCTTTAAGGCATGTAATTTATGAAAAGCTCTTTACAGTTCCTCGCACCATAAATGTGTGAAGTAGTATCCTGGGAAATCTGAAGATCGCAAAATGAAATCTCCTTAAAGTCTAAATTAAATATCGTTCTTCTTACAATATCGAAAGTGCTTTTACAGCTGGTAAAGTAAACTAATATTTTGTAAGCAACTTCGACCGGCTTCAATGTTAGGTGTTATAAATTATGGTTTATGACAAAAATCCACTAGGAACATTGTGTTCTCTAGGTTTATGTTTCATTGATGCATTGCTAATGCATTCATATCTTAAAAAATACTGAGACTAATTCTCATTTATAGGTTTGCTTAATGGCTAATATACTTTCCGATGATAAAAACATGGTAATGTTAAACGTACGGGCTTTAAAACCATGCTTTCTATAACTTTTAACACAACTTCAAGCTGGATATATTAATCATATAAAAGATAAACAATAACTTGTTCAGAATGCAGTACAAAATCTTCACTACAAGTTGAAACCACACCAAATTAAGAACATTAATTAATCAGACATGTTTAACATAGAAAAAGCAGCAAAAATAAAGCAAAGGGTAAATATAACAAATACCAGCAGGATGTATAAGTAGCACATAAGAAGATACTATAAAAAGATTCTGAAACATATGTATTTTATAAAAAAATATAACTATACCACATAAATTATAATTTATCTTAATCTACTGATGATGAAATGTTGGCATATGCATTCAATGCTTATTGAATAAATACTAACTTATACAAACTGAAACATTTATGTTTCAAATAACGCTCGCATTGTAAGAACGAATTAATGAGTTATATTATGTTAATTATCATCACAGTATAAACATTAAACTTAAACTTTCAGTAATACTTTCTCGAAAAGTGAGTTACATAAATTTATTTACACTTGAAACAAGAATCCGTACATAAAATGCTCACATGTAATGTTATCTTCATTATAAAAATAAAGGTTAAAATATACTTAGTACTTTCTGTTTTATACATGTCTAGAAAGCTATTTCATGGTATACCTGAAATTTGATTTATACTTTAAGCAAAACTTGTAAAACAAAATATCAGTAAGAAACAACACACAAGATACGTTTTCAGCTTTTATAGAAAAACGAAAATATTTTTTAAAGTACATTTTCACTTACTTAAGTGCTTTAGATTGAATTTTATAAACTTACTAGGAAAGTACCCGATCATGGAATAATGAATTTTTTTTTAATGAGTACCAATCGAAAGAGCATTGTAAAACATGTTTCTGGACGCATGCGTTTTTGCCCTCGCGCCCCCGTTATCGAAATATAAGGTCCTAAAGTCAGCTGAATTTTTTTGAAAAATCGCCAATTTTAGCGATTATAATGAAATCGGGAAGCTGCGGCGCGAATTCGCTATTTGCGTCTTACGAGAAACTTGATTCCCATTTTTGGTCATCTGCAAAGCTTGTGAAAGACGGCTTCACTATAATCTTTTACTTTTGCTTGTGTATGTTAAGCAAAAAGCTACTATAAAGCCTATGACGTGATAAATATTTTATCCTATTATTTGCGACAAAAGCACGTCCCTTGTTTAAGGGGCACAGTAGGTGACAACGGAGCCTCCTGTTTTTTTTTCTTTTTAACTGTACGTGCTATTCTGTAGTATGGGGGGGGGGTGATATTTGGTTTTTTAATTGTTTCAAATGCAAATATAATTTTTTTTCTCGGGGGGGGGGGAGTTTTTTTTGAACTGCTTAAAATTCACTGAAAATTGTTCAAATAAAAAATTCAAACAGGAATGAGGTATTTTCTCGGATATTTCGAAAAAAAAAAAAATGTTTGCTTGAATCGGTCTTATTCCCTCAAAAGTTATGAGAGAGCATAGGGGAAAAAATCGAATGAAATATTATTCAAATCAAAAAGTCGAATTTGGGAGTGTGCTGTCCTCGCTGAGATGTTTCGATCGAAAAAAAAAAGAATTCAATCAGACTATGCACTCAAAAGTTATTGCGGGAGGCGGGGGGCAGAACTGACCAATAGATAGACTGAGAGGTACACAGTTTCCGTAGCTCAAAACCCAACTTTCCTATTTTAAATTTCTCTGTGTGTATTTAGTTATTTTTATTAAGTTGTGCTTTTTCGACTCAATTGTTTTGAAAGTTTTTTTTTCCAATACATCACTCCTTCTTTCATGATTGTTTCACCAATTTTCTACTTTTTCAGAAAAGTAAGTTAAAACTTGTATTGATTTACAATTTTGTTAGTCTTTTCCTACCCGTTAAACATAAAGCAGAACTAGTAAACGTTATTCTAGTGTTTTTAAACAGTACGAAAGTAACATGCAATATGTTTTACATTTACGTTACAGAGACTTTTCGCTTACAGTGACCAATTTTGTTTGAACAGCAGAGGTTTTTACAATGAACATCGACTCGATTAGTATTTTTTAAGAATGAAAACAACTATTTCCCTCTACCTTTGATGTAATTTCCGACATGGAGATAATTTTGCAGCTATTGACATTTACTATTCGTTTTCGCTTTAAAATTTTTATTTATTTTGTCTCAATTTCAAATAAAAAAATAAAATGTTTTTCCTAACATTTGGTAGATAGTGAAACTTCTTGTATCGATTTATTTTTTGTTTGAAATAAGAACTGATATCATAATCCATGACAATTTAATTTCTACATTAAAGACTATCTGTTTCATTTTTTTGTACATAAGCTCATCCCAAACAGCACTACTTTGTCCTTTGGACGTCCTAGAAATGTCATTTCACGACTAACTCAAAATATTAACTCATCCTTCGGACGTTTAAATTTCATCCCGCGGTAATCGAGGGACTGCCTAGGGACCGTTCAATGTCCGCGAAGTGTTCTTCCCCAGTTGGTCCCTGTGTTGTCAGCAGCCATCCCGAGGACTTAAGATTTTCGTGGTCCTCGGGACGTTCAGAAAACATTATCCCCAGGACTAATTAAAATGAACAAAAGATGTCCTACGAACTATAGCCGTTCCAATTTTGGTTCTCTTTAGAACATTAGACGAACTATAAATCGTGTTCAACGAAAAATTTAGTTAATAATTTGACTGTCTACAAGTACTCGAGGGATCTTTTACGTGCCGCATAATCATACGACATGAGCGCTGTCGATTTTCTGCATCGTGAAAATCCACTGACTGGAGCCGGATTCGAACACGCGCTTTTGGGCGTAAGAGACCAGCGTCTTAACCACTATACTACTCTGTCGGTGGCAAAGTGTCATAATTTCAATCCTTTTGGAATTAAAAAAGCCCTTTTGATTTCAGAAATAAAAAAATAATGTTAGCTATCTTTTCGGCATTAAGGCATTTCTTCAACCTCGGTGCGAAAAACTATTGTTTTAGAAAACTATTTCAGAACTATTTTTAAAATTTTAATAATAAAAAATATTACATCAGTGAATGATTTTTAAGTAATACTATTACAATTCAAATATATTTGAAAAAAAAAAACCCGTATTTTTGCCCTAAAGTAAGCTATTTAAGAATGATAATAACAAATTTCAAATATGTGTGTTTATAACAGAAAATGGTGTATTTACTTATTTTTATTTTTATTTATTTTACAATTAAAATATGTCAATTAAAAAAAATCGTCTAATAAATTTAGGGATAGTTTCTTTTTATAATAATTTAAAACTAAAATTGTTATTTTAGAGGTTTAAAGAGAAAAAAAAAACGTCAATAGAATTATATTTTACATTTTATAATGAATTTAAAAAGAAAAAGAAAGAAAAAAAGCTTAAAACAATCATTATTAAAAAAAAAATCTCCAGAATATACTGTAGTGTATTAATAGCAGGTCATTATCCTAGCATAAACTTTAATAAATCAAGTTCAAATTTTGATGTTTTAAATTTGAGAGAAGGAGAGCATTTTGGCAAAACTTTTTTTTTTTTTTTTAATTTTGACCTTTATCAAAATTTGCAAGAACTTTGACTATCATGAACGTTTTAAAAATGTATGTCCATTTCCACACACAAAAATTCGAACTAAATCATGTTTCACTCTTAAAATATTCTTCTATTTTTTGTTTATTAATATACTTTGAAAATACTTCAATTTTTATACAACTTCGTTCCTTTCTCGGCTTTATAGTAGTTAAATATTTCAACTTTACTTTTAAAAACATCCAAGTTCCTCGGAACAAATCTCCCACTTTTCCATTTAGAATAAAGTATATTAGAAGTCCAAAAATTTCATAGATGAATGTGGAAAAACAGTTCACTTCGTACTCACCACTTTCACTTAAAATAAGAATTTTCGTAGTGAAATAAGTAAGTCCTATAATCGACTGATTTGACTCATTTGCAGGACATCCTAAGAATGAAGATCGCAGGATGTCAGAAAATAAAGTCCTTCGTACGTCCTGAAATGTTGCAGTTTACTTCAGGCTATCCGGAGGACAATAATAAAATTTGTACTTGGGACGTCCTATGTGATGCTCCTTAGGATGACCTCATGTCATCGAATTTTACAGTACACCATGACTTAATTTAAAAAAAATATTTAGGACAAACATAAGCTTGTTTTGTATTTATTTAGTTTTTAAAATTAGTTGTAGAGCTACTTTGAGCTTCCCATTTCATATTTAATTGTAAATTTAAAAAAAAATTGTATTTTTTCAAGGAATTTTTTCCTTCAAAAATTTGCAGCATATTTTTATGTTCAGTTAGTTTAAATATTATTTTCATGCTTCGTATAAGTTTTGTGCATCATAGTTTACCGTCATTGGTAGTAAATTTCATTGAGAAAATAAAAAATAAAATTTTCCCAACAACTTGAAAATAATGTCCTAAAAACAATTGATTTTGTTAAGACTTGGGACATCCTTAGTGATAAGTTCCCAGGACATCTAGAAAAAAAGTCCGTGGTACGTCCTGAAAGGATGCGGATCACTTTTGGTCCTCCTTAGACCTAAAAAAAAGATAGTCCGTGGGACGTCCTGTGAGGCGCATCTAAAGATCGCCAAATTTCATCGATTTTGACATCGGACCAGATTCGGACGTTCAGGACATAAAATGAACGTCCATTGGACGTTTCGTGCTGTCTGGGAGCTGCTCTTCATGCTTATATATTAATTATCCTCAACTATTAAGAAACACATACAATATATTTTAACTTATAATAATTAACACATTAGGGCTGTTATTCACTGCTTTATACATACAACTTAGTTCAGTAAAAAAACTTAAAATAACTAAAATTCTAAAATGTATTGTTATCATACGTAAAAAGATAAAACTTGACTTCGTTGTAAAGTTTTCGCTCTTCTGGATAAAGCTCTGTTCTTTCCACATCAGTGTTAATAATCATTCTTTATTTTAGCGCATACAAGTAAAGAGTTAACTTAAAACATCTTTTACTTTCTTTGCAAATGACCAAACATGGAAATGATGCGATGCCTAGCAAGCGTCAAACGGGGAAATCGGGAGGTAGCTCAATTTCTTGTCAAGTCTTCAAATTTGGCGACTTTTCAGCCGACTTTGGGACCCCTTATGTCGAAAACGAGGGGACGAGGGCACTCAATCTTTGGGTCAAAAACATGCCGCAGTATGCTCTTTTGAATGATACCATTTTAAACTTTTTTCGTTATTACTTAAGTCGAGTACTTTCCTGGTTAGAATAACAAAACGCCAAATATATTTTTAAAGTTTTATTTTGATTCGACTGTTTAAATATTTTGATTACTCTCAGTGAATGTAGCAAACGATGAAATACTATATGTTAATTGTGACTAATTCGATGGAAAAATACAAAGACATGGCTATTGTTTACTAACTGATAAGCTATAAATTTCGATACATTTTGGCAAAACAAAAAACTTAAATAATAGCCTCATTAAATTAGTTTGGTTTAAGGAACCAAATTGTCCAATGAACTTTGCAATGGAACATCATGAAAAGAATATCAAACATATAAAACGAAGCACATATCACTACTAAATACTCAACTTTAGGTTGAAAATTAATAGCTCAAGTGTAATTTACATTTCAATAGTTACAATACATTCATTTGCAATGTATATCTTCAACAAGTTTCCACACTTGATAATAAATGTAACATTCAGAGAGGCAAAAAATATTTTACAACACAATTTTATTCAATTATCGACTGTTACGAACATTTGATTGAAAAATATTTTTCAGTACTCTGATACGGCGATTTCTTCTGTTGTAAAACACACATAATTAATAAAATGCTGTTAAAAATATGATCACAATTTCAAATAAACAACACAGAGTACTCTTCTTGTAGTAAGTAGCCATCCATGAATATGATTATAAGCTCTGAAGCATGAAAAAGAAAAACGTAAAGATTGTTTGTACGACTCACTTACTCTTAGCTGTATTATTTAATACACAGTCACATGACAAATACGTCAATAAAGATATTTCATGGTATTGCCACGCAGTAACATGCATGCAGAAACTCTATAATTAAAATGTTTTTTTTTCGCAACTACCGTACTTGACTAGTTTTATACTCAATCAAAAAACTGTTCGCCTTAAAAGCTAAAAACATAAACTGCAAGCAACAAATATGATAATTGATCATCAATACTTCCAGTAACAGATGCTGTTATCACGTAACCAAGAAGCCATTGAAAACTAAAACTTTTTTTTATCCATGACTACCGAGAGTTAGACTAGATGCCACATATGACGTTGATGAGGTGACCGTACCAAATTTAAAAGTGCAAAGATCTCCGTAGAAAAACAAACACTCACACACATTAAGAACCAGATGCATATTGTAGTCGTCAGAAACACAACCGGTAAGGTCTTATGGTTTACTTTTTCCTCAAACTGTCGTACCTGATGCACTGTTCCGAGCAAGCGCGTCCACCAAAAGATGTCTCGAAGCGGTCATTTGCTCCCTAGTGGTACGATTCCCTCATCAAGTACATCGCTGATATGTAAGTAGATGATCCAGTACATGAGGTTGAAACAAACAAAACACACAGGAAAAACGACGCGAGAGTATTTGTCTATGTCGCTGGGACTCACCCCGAAGAGCTTGTTAGTGTTCTTACAAAAGGCCGCAGCATCATACTCGTAACTTAAGTTGATGGGATTCTCCAGGGTTGACGTTTTAGAAGAGTAGCACTTGGGCTCAGCCATTTTCAGACGAACCTCCTAGGCAGAAAAATGAGAAAAGAAAAAAAAAAAAAAATACTACAGCAACATTTTTAATACATCACATTTTAAAGGCTTGGAAAATGAATGAATTTTGGATTTCAAATAAGCAAACATATTTTTCATATCTAATTGAATACTTTGACAAAGTCTTCTATTTTAGCTTAACTACTAGATTAATTAATCAATTAGTACCCATAAACAGTGAACTAGATGCTTTGTTTTAAGCTTCGTCAGTAAACCGATATCTATCTATCTATCTATCTATCTATCGATATATATATATATATATATATATATATATATATATATATATATATATATATATATATATATATATATTGCTACAAGGCAAAACCTTATAGCATCCTCTTAACGCTAAACAGCCACAACTGTTAAGTATGAGAAGGTGAGCGATTCCCTTATTCGCACACAACTTCCTGTTTACTGGAGCCTTGAAAATGATAACCGCAACAGTACCGGAGGAATTCTTCCTGTTTAGCGTTAAGAGGATGCTATAAGGTTTTGCCTTGTAGCATATATATATACACACATATATATATATATATATATATATATATATATATATATATATATATATATATATATATATATATATACACACATATATATATATATACACTGGCGGAAAATAAAATCCCAACACAAAGAAAAAATTTCTGTAGAGTAATGAAATTCTGGTACTGCAATTGTCTAGTTAACATGTTTAATTGATTAAATGTACAAGATCACTGGCTAATTTAAGATCAAGAAAATGCTGTGCAAATGTGAAATTATGTTAATTTAGTAGAGGATGTAACCTCCAGAATTTTGAAGGCAAGCCTGCAAGCGTGCATGCATTATGTCATACAGGTGCCAAATGGCACTTTGTAGCATGGAGTTCCATGCTTGTTGCACTTGTTGTGTCAATACTAGGACCGTCATTGCTGACTGTGGATGATGCTTGAGGTGCCGTCCAATGATATCCCATACGTTATCAATTGGAGACAAACCTTGTGATTTTGCAGGTCATGGTAACATGTCAGCACTCTGTAGAGTACATTGCGTTGCAGCAGCGATGTGAGGGCGAGCGTTATCCTGTTGGAAAACGCCCCCTTACATGCTACTCATGAAGGGCTGTACTACTGGTTAAATTACCAGACTGACGACAAATTTTCAGTCAGTGAGTTTAGGATAACCACAAGAATGCCCCTGCTGTCGTAGAAATTTGCTCCAGAGACCATAACTCCAGGTGTGGGTCTCGTGTGTCTAGGCCGTAGACCGCTTGGATGCAGGCGGTCCCTGGCCTCCTTCTGACCAATATACAGCCACCACTGGCACTACGGCAGAATCTGTTTTCATCAAAAATTACAACAGATCTCCACTCCGACCTCCAGTGAGCTCTGTCAAGGCACTACTGCCGTCGGAAAATGCAATGGTTTGCAGTCAATGGAATACCGGCTGCAGGTTGCCTGGATCGGAGCTGTCCTTGAAGTAAACAGTTATTTACCGTTCCTTGGGTCACGACAGTACCAACTGCAGCTCGAATTTCAATCGCAGATGCAGTACGATGCGCCACAGCCGTACGCAAGATTCGGCGATCTTCCTTCTCAGTCGTGCCACGTGGCAGCTCGGAACTTGATCTTCTTGAGGTAGTACCATTCCTTGCCCATAGCTTCCAATAATCATGCATGGTGGAAACATTCCCACCCAAGTCTTTCTGCAATACCGCGAAATGAAAATCCACCTTCTCGTAGCCAAATTGTACGACCTCGTTTAAACTCGGTGAGCTGTTGATAATGGCTTTCTTCGTCTTCTTAAAGGCATTCCTATCTAAGATGAACGCAATTCGTCAAATTTTCACGGAAAAATAATACACACGAGCTTCACAACACGCTTTTAAAACAAGCCCTACTTGCATATTCTGAGTGACGCCAACTGCGCCACACTAATGCGCGGAACTCGAAATTTCAATCGATGTCATCTTTCAGTTGTATAAACACACCTACCAAATTTCGTTTATCTAACACAAGTCTTTCTTGGTGTTGGGATATTTTTTTTTCCGCCAGTGTATATATATACACACACACATTATATATATATATATATATATATATATATATATATATATATATATATATATATATATATATATATATATATATATATATATATATACAGGGTGTCCTCTCCAATCGTGGACCAATAGCTAATTTCTAAACCGTTAGAGATAAGCATATAGTTTATTTAGGAAAAAATCTCCAAATTACGAAAGGAATTTTGGGTCTATTCAATGTTTTTCAAAAAATCAAATTTTGAAAGAGTTACGAAATTTAAATTTTTATACAGCCCCCCAGTCCTATCAATCATATTTAGTAAAACATTCTTGACACTGTAACATTTAAAACTAAAAAAAAAATCACTCTTCTACCACAAAAATTAACCGAGTTATGACGTTTTGAAAAATCAAGATTTTGAAGGATTTCGCATACGGTCCCTTAAGTGATCTCTCGATGACGTCATGAAATAATGCAAAATCTTGATTTTTCAAAACGTCATAACTCGGTCAATTTTTGTGGTAGAGGAGTGATTTTTTTTTAGTTTTAAACGTTACAGTGTCAAGAATGTTTTACTAAACATGATTGATAGGACTGGGGGGCTGTATAAAAATTTAAATTTCGTAACTCTTTCAAAATTTGATTTTTTGAAAAACATTGAATAGACCCAAAATTCCTTTCGTAATTTGGAGATTTTTTCCTAAATAAACTATATGCTTATCTCTAACGGTTTAGAAAGTAGCTATTGGTCCACGATTGGAGTGGACACCCTGTATATATATATATATATATATATATATATATATATATATAATATATATATATATATACATACACATATATACATATACATATATATATATACATACACATACACATATACCTATATATATATACACACATATGCATATATATATATATATCCAAAATACCCCAAAATTAAAAATATAAAATATATAACACATCTTTCATATATATATACAAAACATATAAAATATATATAACACATATATATTTTAAAATACACAAAAAATTTTATAAAAATTACACACATATATATATATATATCACACATTATATAAAATTTTTAATTTTTTTTTAAACACACATAAAAATATATATATATTTTATATATACACACATATATATATTTTAAAATATATATATATTTTAAAACCCTTTTTATATTATATATATATATTTACACCCCATAAATATATTAAAATATTTTATATAATACACACCCTTTTTATATAATATATTTTTATATAACAAAATTTTATATATAAATATAAACAAAATATAATTTTATTTTATATATACAACCCCCCCAAATTATTTTTATATATATATAATACACACTATATTATATATATATATATATATAAAACTTAATAAAAATTATTAATTTTTAAAACATTTTTTTTTTCCCCCCA
>JAXGGA010012203.1:0-39565 GCA_038373865.1 Uloborus plumipes | reverse complement strand
TAATTTTGTATAGTAAGGGCATTGCTGAAGACGAATCCAGCCTTTGGTTTAGAACAAGGTCATTATTGGAAAGGATAGATCAAAGATCAAATTTAGCAACCGTACGGATCTTGAATGAATTTTTCAAATTATAATTAAATGTAGTTTTTCAACAAAAATGAAGTTTTAATCTTGTCTTATTTTTGATCTATGCTCCAACAATGGACACTATACTTTTCACTTTAACCCATTTATGCCCAGTGTCCTGAAAACGGGACGCTTGTTAGTTACTGCATACACAAACCTGTAATGGGTATATCCTTTTACTAAAGCTGTTTCTCACAAGTTAAATAGTCCTTCTTCTTGAGAAAATCAGTTAGAGCCACTAGTTGGACATCAGAGTTTATTTATTGACAGCTATTTTCAGACAAATCAGTCAAGCAACGATCCAGCATGGGTAGCCACAGAAAGTAATTTTTTTTATGCGAACTTATTTTTCACAAAATTAAACTATTTTAAAATGATTTGCTTGAAATGGATTACAGATGCCTTCTGTAATATTACTTTGCAAAAATAAAGTCAAATAAGGTCGTATTTTGCTCACATATCTGCAAAATATTCCATAAACAGGAGTTAAATAACTTTAAAAAAATGGCAACGGCGAACTATTTTAAGCCTAAAATGTATGTAAAACATTCCAAGTAAGAGTTTTAAGCAGATAAAAATTGAAAAAAATTGTTGAAACAAACTTGGGCATAAATGGATTAATGAACCTGTAACTAGATTTAATTCCATGATTAAATCTAATTACCATGTGAAAATTTTCAAATTATTCAATCGAGGGGTTATAATTATGTGGAACAGATAAGAAGCACAAAAAAAATAATAATACATATATATATATATATATAAGAAATTCTGTCAAACTGTTATTTAGAACACTCTTAAAATGAATTACTATTAAGACAAACTACATTTTAAATCCCCACCCTATGGTTTGTAGTGTATTGTTCTTTGGATGAGACAAACAACGGTTTTGACGAACTGACTTTAAATTTCCGTTTAATTTTTTTTTTTTACAATTTACTACAGTAGTTAGAGTTGGAGATGTATGTTGTGCAATACCACTTGGTGACGATCATAAATAATCATTCTTGTGATTGGTCTACAATGTGTTAATGTTTTTTCACATTACAAAATATTTTTCAAAATCAAGGAAATTTTGGTAAATAGTCTTTTGTTGTGCTATATTTTCTCATATTTTCTCTAAGAGTTTTTCATTGATCATTTATGTAGAAAAATTTTTGGATTTTATTTACAGAAATCTTCTATCCATAATCAAACAGTTCCATTCACTTTGTCACCTTTGGCTTCATGGAAGTCCAGTGCCGAAACTTCCCTTCAGTATCTTCAAACTCAAACAGAGAATGATAAACAAGTGCCTAGTGAAGTTTTCAATGCCAGTTGTAAGTATATAAATATATTGTTTCATTAATCTCTCAGTAGTGTAGCCAGGTGCATCATTTAGAAGATCAGGGAGGATTAGTTGTCCTCACTGGATTTTTGAAACAGTTATTGTACATATTTGAATGTATTTTGCTAATATTTTTCCTTTTTTGAATGTGTTGAATGTGTCCCTTTGCCCCAGAAAACTGTAAAATGATGGCTCTGAGTTCAGTGTATGGCAGATAAGCAGTTATAACCACATGACTCTTTTAATATATATATATATATATAGGTATATATATATATATATATATATATATATATATATATATATATATATATATATATATGCATGTGCTTACGTGTGAATGGTGCATGTAATGCTATAAACAATCTAACCTTCCTTCTTACCAAGAAAAATTTCTCTCTATGCCAGTGTAACTATTTACACTGCTCGACATTGAAAATGCAACACCAAAAAGGAGTGGTCAGAAATTGATGAAATTTGGTAAGAAGACAGAGACAGCATGGAACAATAAGTGATATTTATTTCAAAATAAATAAGCAAAATTTAGAGCGAGGACGGCGTCGGCTCAGTAAGAAGTAGGACCACCGGGGACAGCGATGCACGAAGAAACACGTCTAGGCATGGAGTCAATAAGCCTGCGGATGGTGTCCTGAGGGAAGGCACTCCATTCCCTTTTAACCATTTGCCACAGTTCGTCCTCTGAACGGGGCAGTGGCAGGTTCTGCAAACGACGTCCAATCACGTCCCACACATTTTGGATTGGTGACAAGTCAGGAGAGTATGGTGGCCAGGAAAGCATCTGTACACCTCGTAGAGCATGTTGGCTGATTTGAGCACTGTGAGGCCGGACGTTATCCTGTTGAAAAATTGCATTTGGCAGACCCTGAAGGTAGGGGATTGCCACCGGCCGTAGTACATTATCTACATATCGTTGGGCCGTCATAGTGCCCCGAATATGAACTAGAGGTGATACGGAATTGTATGCAATAGCGCCACAAACCATTATGCCACGTTGTTGCGCTGTGGGGCGTTCCACAGTTACTGCCGGATTTGATCTTTCTCCACGTCGACGCCACACACGTATGCGATGACTATCGCTGGACAAACAGAAGCGGGATTCATCTGAGAACACTACGGTTTGCCATTCTGCCATCCACGTCGCTCTGGTCCGGCACCATTCCAAACGTTGGAGTCTGTGGCAGGTCAATGGCAGTCTTCTTAGCGGGCGCCGTGATTGCAGGCCACGTGCAACCAGTCGACGGGAAATGGTTCTGGTCGACACAGGAACATCCAGGGTACCTTGCACGTGCTGCAGAATCGACGTACAAGTGACTTGCGGGTCCGCCACAGCTTGTCGGTGAATCCGTCGATCCAAGCGGTCTGACGTCACTCTGGCTGCACCTGCACCCCTCAATGTGGCTACATTTCCTCTTTTCAACCATCTCCGACACAGCCGATGCACAGTGCTTGCATCCATGTGGGTATCAGCTGCAATTTGACGTATGGACCAACCTCCCCTTCTCAGTCCGATCACCATACCCCTTGTAAAGTCGTCTATATGCTGGAAATGTCTTTATTGAGGACGGCGTGGCATTTCCTCCTATCACACGTATCCTTCGAGACAAAAACCAAATTACTCCGATAATTAGTCTGGCAGAAAAAACAAAATGAACATAACCCACTTTTCAACTTCATTCTCTTATATCTTACTTCGCGTGCGTCGGAGAGCTGCGCATTTCATATCATTTGCATAACTCAGTGACGTGCGTCTACGGTAAAATTTGCATGAATTTCTGACCACTTCTTCTTGGTGTTGCATTTTCAATGTCGAGCAGTGTATATTGAATTCAAGGAAAAGTGATAGCGGAAGTGAAGGAAGAGGGTTGTTGTTTGGCGCCAAAATTTGCCATTTGCATAAATTAATCATTGGATTGACGATTCTGTGCTTGAACATTCCATTTGTCTGCTTTGTGCTGTTCTCAACATCCCAGCGCCTCAATAGATAACGGTATTGCCAAGTATCCCATTGCTTTGTTTACTTCCACTATCTGCTCTCACTGAATTCACTATTAACATTTATGCTATTTTAAAATTATTTTGTATCTTTTGACTTTTACTGCTGTTATATTTCTAAAGCCTTTGAGCCTCTTCATCTCATAACTGAATTTATCTCAGTCTGCTAGATAATTTTTGATATTCCTCAGATTAGAAATAATTTTTTAATTTTGTTTCATTTTTTTTAGTAAATGAAAAACCTTGGAGTCTTCCTACTCTTCCAGAGAAATGGTTTACTGATGCTACTTATGCTGTGAATGTAGGCCAAGCTTACTGGGAGCGATCCTCTGCCTTAATACTGTATTATCACAAGTAAGGACTTACTAAAAATGTTATTTTTTGCATCTGTTAAAAAGAAGAAATTCTGCCAACCAAACAGTTGCATTACAAATCTCAGACTATTCAGACTGACTTTTGAAAAGTCACATGAATAGTAGATGTGGTCTTTGCTGGCAATACATTTGAATTAAAATGGACAGTTATTTTTCAAAAAATCATGTTATTTTAGTTAGTTAAAAATCTATTTTAAATATCTAAAAGAAATAATAAAATAAAAGCAGTAATATTTGTTGGATCAGGCAAAAACAGAACAGTATTCATAATTTTATAGCCTTATCTACAATGTATCTGAGCTCCCTTCCTCAATTTTTTTCATGTTGTTATATTTAGTTTCAACAGAACAAAAACCACACCTGCAGAAAATGCCTCAGGAGGTGAGGGCCTCAGTTTGGCTCCCTTAGATTCATCACTGCCTAATTTGGTGTATGTGCGTGTTACTAGGACCGTAAAAGACTAAGACTGCCTTTCCCCATAAAAGATATAAATTTTAGACTGCTTCGATCCTTAGCTGGGCCCTTAGTTTTCAACTAGGCTGACATGGCCTCTCAATTGCCCTCTGTGTAACAAAATTCCATGTAGAAGTAGAGTAGGAGGTGGAGAAACCAGACTCTTATTGAAAAATGGAATCTCCCTGGATGTAACGGCAATTCTGTGTACCAGCATGTTTCACTAATGCTTTCATGAATGAGGTTGACTGATCATCTATAAAAAGAGTCAAATAACTGAAGTACTAACAATAAAGAAGTAACAATGACAAGTCCTCCATGACAAGTACTGTCAATTGCTATGCAGGATTACTGCATAGATATTTCCTGTGTTTCCCCAGGGATACATGTTAAACATCTGTAGACACTTACATAACTTAGGTTTCATTTTAAATTGAATGTATTGCAACAAAGTAATTACAATATTCACAAGTCTGCTTTCATTTTATCCCATTCATGATGAAATATTCTGTATAGACACGTAATTTGCGAAATAAATAAGCAACCAAAAGGTAAAAATTGAATGTCAAGTTACAAAAATGAAGAAGTTTTTGATTAACAAATATTTCAAATTAGTATGCTGTTTTTATTTTTTTTCTTTTTTATTATACTCCATTTATATTTATTTTTAGGTGGTTTAATGATCATGAAGATGAGTCTACTCTTTCTTTGACGAGGTACGTAACTATTCAGTTGCATTAATTCTTAATTTTAAATTGCCATTTGTGGAATTTTTTTTATTTTCGATTGATTCCCTTAAACGACGGATCTGGCTGCATCTGTGATCAAAAATGAATGTCCTTTAACTGAAAGGGGCAAAACATTCTAAAATTGAACTATTAAACATTTTATCTTTTGGGTTCTTAAGACACAATGTATTTTATTTAAAAATAATATATATATATATTTTTTAATTTTATCAATTTAAAAATTTATACTGCTTCATGTGGCTTACATTGGTTTTGTTTTCTCTTTCCTAGGCATACAATAACTTCATCTCATGGACTCAAAATAATAGAATTTCGTGATGAGAAAGGCACTTCTTTTCACCATGTTGAATTTCCAGATGAAAATGAGTGCACCTCCGTCGATTTGAACAGCATTGGAATTCAAAGTTTTATGCCTGAGGGCTGTGAAGAAGTTTCATTCATAGCTGAAGATGATCTAGGAAATATAGTGAAATCTAAATTTGATATTAACGCCTCCAAAGAAGCCTGAGGATACTATTATGAATTGAGCTCTTGCCATTGCTACAGTTTTTCTCCTAGTGGACAAAATATTAGTAAATTTAAAAGCATTTGCCAAATTTCCTTATTAGCCAATGCTAATGCATTTTGAAACTTTTTTTTTTTGCTGCTGTGCTATATAGTATTTTTAAAAAGTAGTATTGTGCATCATAATAAGCAGATTGATTATGCATTTATTGTTGTTAACTTATATTTTTCATTGTTTGCTATGCATTTTTGATATGCATTGACTACTGCCAGCAGGACTGCTATGAAGGAGAGCGAGGGGGCTATTACAATAAATGAGAATATGTGAGAGGGTGCTGTAAAGTGATCTTTTGCAGCTAATAATTAAATTTTTCAAATTATTCCTTTTTAAAAATAGATATTAAAAACCAAAATACCTAATTATAGGTATATTTTGTCTATATTAATGTATTTCACCCATAGATTTACGATTGCATGTTCAAATATGTAATATATAATGAAAACACAAAAATGTTTCAACTTTTCCATTACAAGACTACAACTTGTGTTAACACAATTTTAGTTTCTTTGATGGAATATATATGAGTGTTAATCTATGAGTGTAATTGAATCAGCCGCTTTAATGAATCAAATCGCCAAAAACAGTGCAATATTCAGCTCTAATGAATTTGCCATTTTATTGAATCAAAACTTTCGAACAAAAGTGATTTGTATAAGTGGTGGTCTCCAACTGAAGTAACTGACATTTTTTCCAGTTAAAATTTGCCTACAAACCAAAGTCAAGGCGGTGCTTTCTTGCCTTGGCTTTTTAAAGGAATAAGTGATAATCAATCTCCTATGTCCAATATAGTAAAGACAATCTCTAATCATTTGTTGCGATAGTGAAATTCCCAAAGGCTTAAATTACTCCTCTTCTATTCTATTCTATTCTATTCTAGAAGTCAATAAACTTCGACAATCGACACACATGAGGACTGCGTACTATGCGCCTTGCCTCCACAGATAGTACAATACAGATTTTATTGAAGGAAAGAATTTACAGCACAGAGAAGGAAGTTACACCCAGGGCAAGGGCGAGAATCGAACCCGCGCCTATTGAGATTACAAACTGACGGGCAGACCCACTGCGCCGTTGAGGCCCCAAAATTACTCCTCTTATTGTGTTGAAATGTTACAATCAACTTTTATTTCGTGAAAAGGGGGGGAGGTGTGCCAGAAAATTGTCACCCCAAGCTCCACCATTCCTTAGTCCTTGTGGCCAGTTTTGACTTCTTAAAAGTTTCATCCCTAAAATATTATTAATTTATGAAAATTAAAAATTTTCAAAGTCTTTAGTTTGTGAAAAGAACATAGCAGTTTAGACTCTTGGAAATACTTTCAGATATTGTGATATTTTCTTTTGTCATGTTATTTTTTATGAATATTTTTTGAATAATTATATTTGTAACCAACAGAAGTTTGGTTTAGCATACCAATTATAAAAACTAGTTCATATTTTTCTTTACCTTTTATTTTACTGATTTATTTCATTATTTAATTATTATTTTATTTATTTTACTGTTTTGTAATTTACTTTCTTCTGACACTTTGCTATTATTTTTTACAAACTATTTTTTATTTCTTTATTTTGTCTGTTTCATTTTTACTCTAGTCTTGTTTTCTAGTCCTTTTCTTGTCTTTCAGTTTTTCACATTATTCTTGATGAACATATGCCTAGATATGTAGTTATATTATCTCTGTTTATACTATGAGAGGTATTCCAAAACTAAGGTCCAACCCGACTATGCGAAGGGTAATCAAAGAAGCTCCAACTAAAACCTTAAATATTTTTGGTTTTAACTGTAGTGTGTTGGTCTCTTGTTTTTGCATATAATAAATATAACTCACAATGGATCTCAACAGCTGATGGTCCTTTTTCCTTCAAAAATCTAATCACATTGTCCATTTCATAAGTGACAACATCTGAATTAAAAAAAAAAAAAAACTTGTAATTTTGTAAAGATTTTTTTATAGCACTGTATGCATGATCTTAATTTTAATTAAACTACCATTAGTTAAATAGTTGTTACCGGACTACTTTTTGGAATAGGTCTCTCATATTTACTTTACATGAATTTAAAAAAGTATTATAACAAATTTTTAACATGCATTAATATTTGCTCTAATGATTTTTGTACAGTAGAATCTCATTCATCTGCGTCTCTGTTTGATCTGGATCATATTTAAAGAACTCTTACCTTTTTACAATTTTATGATCATAATGAAAGTAACTTTAAATTATAAAAGCAATAACGTAAAACTATAGATGAGCCAAATGTTCACTTTTTATTTTGAGTTCTCAATGATAAAAGTTTGCTTGATTGTGCTTCATTTAAATGCCATTCTTGTTTGAAATTGATGAAACGAAGGAGTTTTTTTCAATAGAATTATGTTGATAACGCTCAAAGATATTTAGGATTCTACATACAATGCAGTAACAACCTGAAAATGCCATTTTTGAGCTTATGCTAGTCTGGTCCTGAGGTACAGATATTATGACACAATGTGTCTTATTTCCAATATATATCAACATTAAAAGTCAAAAATTAAGTTTCTAGGAATTAAGTGCAAATATATACAGATAGGGGTGCCCATCCCCCCCCACCCCGAAGCCCAATGGCACAAATTCCCCCCAAAATTTTTCACGACGCTTTTTATTGTGCTTTTTATTTTTACCCCTCTTTTTTATTAATTTTTTTTTTCTAAATATTATTTATTTATTTATTTAAATGTTATTTATTTATTTATTTAAATATTTTTTTAAGTATTATTTATTTATTTTTCTTAAATATTATTATTTTTTTAAAATTATAATTGTTATTTTTTTTATTTATTATTAATTTTTTAAACGTACTAATTATATGCGGAATGGAATCGCGTTTGTTCTCTTCTAGACATTCCAAGCACACACACAGGAAATAAATAAATACTGAATAAATAACTGAATATTTAAAAAAATCAGTAAACAATTTAAATTAATAAATAATTTAAATAAATAAATATATAAATTAGTTTTAAAAATCCCCCCCCCCTTGTGGGCCCCCCTGTATACAGAAAAATGTCAAACCTGTGCAAATGAATTGAACAAAATGTCGATTGTATTAAAGATATTAATTTCATCTGAAAATAAAAACAATTACACCTAAAGACAAGCCAAGACTTTACACATTGTATAATATCAGAAATACTGATTAACTCTTTTTATTGTTATTACAGTCAAACCTGTCTATCTCAAGTTTCACGGGACAGAAGAAAAATTCGAGATACGGAGGTTTTGAGATAGAGGTTGTGATAAAATTTACTAATATAAGCAGTTTTAATTAAGTCAAATACTTAATAGCTTGTTTTGCATTGATATTGTTGAATATTTTACTGTACCACATGTTGTGAGTCCACGTTTTTCTAATTATGATGGCTATATCTGTTGCAAATTAATGCATACCTTTACGTACGAACATAGTCTTTGAATGATTATGCAGAAGATGATTTTTCTCTCCAAGTTATACACCATTGATAAAGGTGGATGGAGATAAAATTCAAAAATGAGAGTCGTCAAAATTCGAGATATAGAGGTTTTCGGGAAAAATCATTCAAGATAAACATGAAAAGAAATATTAAATTTAGGCTGTAAAAGCAGGGAAATTGAAAAATTTCAACGTAGAGAGGTTTTGGAGATAAGCATGCAGGTTCGATATAAACAGGTTCGACTATTGATATACTTTACATAGCTCGTCATAAAATACATTTAACCCTTTCAGTCCCAATAGTGTTCCTGAACAAGATCATATAATCAGGGCCGGTCATAGGGACAAGCGACACAAGCAACCTCTTGGGGCGCCGAGCTAGGTGGGGCGCCAAATTCAGTTAATAAAAAAAATGATCAATTTAAAAAAAAAGAAAGAAAAAAAAACCGAAATAAATCAAACAGGGGGAGGGGGATTAATATTTTCCCTTCAGCTTCAGCTTTCCGGACACTTGGCTACCCAGCCGAATCGCCAGTTAACCCGTATAATTAGGCTAGCTTAATTACTGCCTTTGGCCTTATAGAGTCAAAGAAGATGCTTGCAAATTTTGAAGGATATTTTTTTTTAAATAAGCAATAACTGTGACTGGATTTAAAAACGTGAGTGGGCAACATTTTTTTAGGGAGCTGAAAGCCTTATTTTAGACTATATTTGAGTAACTCAAGAAAGACAGGCTTCGGAGACTGTGATATGAGTGCTTTGGGACTATAGCTTTAGAAACATAGTTTAGAAAATTTTGTCAACATTAGGAAAATGGGGAGAAAGTTCGAGAGCTCTCTTCCGGTAATTCTTGGAAGTTGAAGTTTTAAAAAGAAAGAAAGACATTTTGGACTGTTTTTTGTGATATATAAAAGTAAAGGGTACATTAATTTTCGAGGAATTTAAAACCAGTCAATTAGTATTAATCTCTCTTATCTTTCTCCGAAAATTTTACGTAAAATAAAAGTTTTGAACAATATTTTTTAAAAACTAAAATTTCAGGAATTCATTTTTATTTTGATCAGTTCCATGTGTATCTTTTTAATGCCTCTCATACACATACCGGCAGGCGTGGAATGTGGATACCTGGTGAAAAAAGAAAATGGTTGAGGGCGCCAAATTATTATCCGCTTGTGTAGAATTTCTTGGTCGGACCGGCCCTGTATATAATAGGGTATAATATGGCTAAATTTAATGTGGGACTGGAAGGATTAAAGCTTACTCCAAAGTTTGTAAAAAAAAAAAAAAAAAACTTTTTTCAAAAATTTAACTACACAGCTTTTTAAAATATTAAAGCTTCAGAGTGCTCTTAATTGTTGGCTTTAAAAAGTGTAGCTCTATCTACTTAATTTACATTTATAGTTTGAAAATAAAATATATTCCTACTAAAATTTACACATCACAAATATTGGTCTTTTATTACTATAGAAAGATTTTCTACTCTTAACTAAGACAAATAATTTTTGACTCTTGTAAAAACATTTGCTTTACTTAGTCGAGTTCATTAAAATTGTTTCACTAAAGCTAAGAACTTTTTATAATAAAATATTTACTATGTTTCTTTTTTTTTACTATACATCTGAGCCTGTGTATAGTTGTTAAGGTTTTGTACATATTATAATATTTTTCTTGTAGTCTTTTATATTGTCCTTTGTATCAACTTTAGTGCTATGTTTTTCTAATGAAGTTAATTGTAGTTATGTATATTGGTTGAGTCTTTACATTCAAATGCTTTAAATATATTTTTTTACCTGAATAATGACTTGGTTTTTTTACTGTCTCATATTTTATTATATACATATTGTTCTGATACCTTTCAATAGTGTGTATGTGAATCGGTGATTTTGTAAAGGGTTTATTTTTAATTTTTATTCCTCCCACCTTTTTACATTTTGTATGTGTATTTTTAAATTGCTAAGTGTGAATGCAAATATGACCCGTACTTGGATTTTTAATTAGTTTATGATGAGAAATCATGTCAAGAATGAGTTAGGTAAAAGACATTTTACTGAAAAAAGCCCGTTTTGAAATGACTGGTTTTACTGTGATTTCCGGATTGACGTGTAGGTTGAATTTCTACTAGAAATTAACTTCTATAATTAACCTCAATAGCAACAACCTGCTGTGGTAAAAATCAGTTGGTTATGGAGCAAAATATTTTGATAGCAGGCCCTTCATTTCAACTTCTTCCAGAGGGGGCAAAGGGTGCTAAAACAATGCATTTTCATCGGAAAACATGAAAAACCACGCTCACTTATATAAAAATACATTAATTCCCCAAAGTCGGGGCGGGGAGGCAATCATTAAATGGGGCAGCCCTCTGATCTCCTTAAATGATGGGCCTTCTTGATACTACATTTTGCTATCAACCTAACTATTACGTTTTTTCGGCCCATAACGATCAGAATAAAGGCAAATCAGATAGTGTAACGTGGTGCGAAAATATTCTTTCGATTGTTAACAGGAAAGCCCTGATTCTGTAAATTGTTAAGCAATTCTGCTCTGCTCAAAACGAACAGCCATGGAAAGTATTTTGCGGTTGGTTACTTCACCTTCTATTCTCTTGACACTGCATCATCTTATTTCTCTGTATTCTGTTCGTTTTACGATGAATCCAGGTAATGAGATAATCAAAATACCGGTTTAAGTTGCTAATTTAGCATTGCACGAGTGTATAAAAAAGGTAGTGTTTTTGTTGAAATTCGCAGCTCTATAACTCAAAACGCAGTTGAGTCTCAATCATAATTCTTTTGTGAGATATTATTAGTATTAAGAACATTTTATACAATTTTCATTTTTTCTCATTCGGTCCCTTTTCAGATATTGACCTAGGAAAATTGGCATTTTCGCGTTTTCCGCCATTTTTGAAGACCCGTAGAAAAAAATCTGGTATGGACCCCACACTACTTCCTTTTACGTGTAAATTTCTTAGTAGTTGCCTTAAGTGTTAAAAAAGTGCTTGGAGTGAGCAAGGTAACAATTCAAATATTTACTCCCCTAATTTACCACGAAACAATGCAAAAAATATTTTACAATGGTTATTTTTCTAAATATTGCTGATTTTAATATCATTTAGTGAATTTTTCGCAAGATATCGCCAATAGCGCCAAGTTGAACCCAAATTGCGACCAAAAGCTTGGCGACATGTCGCCAAGTAGTGGCGCCAGTTCATATCACTTGAGTCTGTATTGAAATTAACATTGATTTACCCCAAAAAAGGGGTAAAAGACCCCTTTGGGAACATTCGAATGCAATCACAAGGGGAGGTGCACAACTAGACCCCCCCTCAGAGCCTACATACCAAGCTAGAAGTTTCTACGGCATATAGTTTTTGAGTTATGCGAGCCACATACGCACATACATCCGCACATACGTACATACAGACGTCACGAGAAAACTCGTCGTAATTTACTCGGGGGTGGTCGAAATTGATTTTTCGGCTGTTTGTATGTTGTTAGGTACATATGCACGTGCTGACAGGTCGAAAAAACTACGCGACATTCATTCAGGGGTGAACAAAGTCAAAATTTAGACCGAAATTTGAGTGAAATTTTTTTCGTGATCACAATACTTCCTTTACTACGTAAAAGGAAGTAAAAAGGAGTTCATTCTAAGAACTGAAACTGACGCTGCTGGTAGTATTATGAGTACTCAAACACAGAAATAAAATAATATTGCTGAGTCTCTTTTCCTTCATAAAAATTTATGGTCTTAAAAATTACCAATTTCTACGTTTTTTCCTAGTTTTTAGAGAAAGATTTTGACCAACTTTCTTACATGATAGGGAAACTAGGTGTATTTAAAGGTCATTTTATGCTGAACACACTGGTTTTTAAATTATTTTGATATCTTTAAAAATGACTTGGCAATAAAATTTTTCGCAAACCCTGTTTTTCTATCAAATTTGCCAAATAGCCATTTTGAAATGGCTGCCAAATAAAAAATATAGCATGTAAATTTTTTTCAATTGCGGTTTTGTTCATGTCTACCCATAGGTAATCCATGATAAAAGAATCAGGAAAATTAAAAATGTTGAGCAACACTGACTGGGTGATTTGAAATGGATTGACCCAGTTACAGGTGCTAAGGGGCTTCAGGAACATTGTAAAACGGCTGTTTTGTACGTTTGAAAAGCGGTTAAAATTCGTAGATTGCTCCTTAGTTCCTTGAATGAATTGGGTTCATCCTAAGACTTTCACTAAATTAGAAAATCGTATATCTGTTACACAAAGTACACTGCTAGAGCTATGTAGTTCTATCTTAGTCCTGGTTTAGGGGCGGTAACTTACTACCTTATATCTGTTATTTTAATTAACTGAGAAAAATTTGTTATAGAAAAAAGAGTTCTTTCAAGTGACATTGAATGTTAAGAGGTATATGAAAGCTTTCATTTCTTTAATAGGCAATTTCCTTGCAATTCCAATTCAAAAAATTTACTACAAAAAAAAAAAAAAAAAAACATCCGCCCCGAGGTGCAAATCACCGGGGCTCGAAGTAATTTTGTGCAAAATTTTGAGGCTGTAGATGCTATGAGGTCTCCGCAGGCGTGCCACACACATCCTTTTAGTTTCTTTGACGTTGCTTTTTTTTTTTTTCAAATACATGGAAAAAAATTCATATTTTACCATTTTTATTACTATTTATACATTTAGTTTCAGCTAAATCTCTTTAAATAAATCTAAACTTAAAAAATCTGGTATGGACCCCACACTACTTCCTTTTACGTGTAAATTTCTTAGTAGTTGCCTTAAGTGTTAAAAAAAGTGCTTGGAGTGAGCAAGGTAACAATTCAAATATTTACTCCCATAATCTGCCACGAAACAATGCAAAAAATATTTTACAATGGTTAATTTTCTAAATATTGCTGATTTTAATATCGTTCAGTGAATTTTTTGCAAAATAGCGCCAAGTTAAACCCAAATTCAAAAAATAATTTTTTCGCCAAATTTGTCGCCAAGTTGGCGTCAAACACTTGGCGACCAAAAGCTTGGCGACATATCGCCAAGTGGTCGCGTCAATTCATATCGCTTGAGTCTGCATTGAAATTAACACTGATTTACCACAAAAAGGGGTAAAACACCCCCTTGGGAACATTCGAATGCAACCACAAGGGAGGTGCACAAGTAGACCATCCTCAGAGCCTACATACTAAGCTAGAAGCTTCTACGGCATATAGTTTTTGAGTTATGCGACACACATACGTACATACAGACGTCACGACAAAACTCGTCGTAATTAACTCGGGGGTGGTTGAAAAGGATTTTTCGGCAGCTTATATGTTGGTAGGTACATATGCACGTGCTGACAGGTCGACAAAACTAAGGCCCCTATATATACGAGCCGACGCATCAAGATTAAGTTTGACCACTTTGGATCCAGCGCATGTTTGAGTGCTTGAGTGTTTGTCTTTTCTGGCAAAGTATCGCGTTTTCGTAATTTTTCACTGTGAGCGATTATTAGCATCACGTGGTTTTGGCAAAGCTTAGCAATGTGCCAAAACTTTTTTCTGGTAACCATAGCTCGCAACAATGAAAAATTGAAAGTAAAAGTATATAAGTTGGATCCAAAGTGGTGAAACTTAATCTTGATGCGTCGGCCTGTCTATATAGCGGCTCTAGACAAAACTACTGAACATTCATTCGGGGATGCGCAAAATCAAAATTTAGACTCACTAGGTCACCCGTGCGGAATTCCGCACAAAAAAAAAAAAAAAAAAACTCTAAACTTAAAATTTAATACGACAATTTTTATTGGCTTCATTATCTGCCCGAAGTTGCAGCGCAGTGTCGAAATCTATAAAGAAAAGTCCGGCGTAAGTTGGTGTAGTCCCTGCCGGAGGTGGCAAGTTCCCGATCATATGGTACACTTGACCATGTAGTTTAAAACAATATGGACCTCTGCCAGGAATGTTAACTGAGTCCACTTTGACTGAAGCGAAGGCATTGTTGAATTGTCTAATATTGTCTAGGTAGTAGACACCTTCCTGTTAGTCTGCCTGTTGGTACCCTGTTCCTTGGCATTGTAAAATCTTGTACGTTTGCACAACATCGCCATCAACTGCCGTCGTTCTGACAAAGTGTCGTTCTTTTCAAAGAGATCAAAGACACGTTCACTTTTACAACTACTACAAAAGTGATACCCTATATTAAAATCAAATACCCAAGGCTACTTCTAAACTAAATACTAAAGTTATCGCAAAACTACCATAGTATTTTGAAACAATAAAAGTTACAATTAAGGTTTACCGAGCTAAGCCTTGGCTTGAAATGTCGCATTTAAAATTGATTTGAACAACAATGGTAACGGTTTTAACAGTTGAGCAAAAAATTTAACTTTTTCAAACTTCAATCGCTACGAACCGACACTTTTTAGAGGGTGGGTCTAATTTTCGTCAATAGCCCGCGGGATAAGCTTCAAAATCATAAATTTTCATGCAATTCGATAAAGAAATGAGCGAGTTTCGACCGGGTATAGGATTCGGCTTAGAGAAATAATATATGGAGATTATCCAATGATAATTCTGTGGTTGCCAGATTTAATAATTTATCGAAACTAGGATTCATCCGGAAGTAAAAATGAAACTATTAAATAAGGTCATCGCAATAAATTAAAAACTAAAATTAACAACACTGATCCCCCTCCGAAATGTATTTCTGACTACAGCTTTCTCGTAGCTTAAAAGGACGGCATGATAGACTTAAACTGAGAATATTTATAAGTCTTAGAGACAATAACTTTGAAAAACAAGTTATTCTAAGAAAACAAGATCGTTGTTCTCGTGTAATTTCGAAAATTTCAACTAAAAGAAATATTTCATATTGATAAAATAAGTAAAAAGGTACAAAATACAAGGAAATTTAAAGCTGAAGTTTAATTTTTCCTCATTTAATGTTTTAATACTGCGAAGTCTTAAATATGAATATCCTGGAAATACCGAAGTATCAGATAAATCTCCTGAAATAAATCATAAACATTCTTTCAAACATGTCTTTCACTGTCAACATCAGTATTTATTTTGACTACATCGACTTATCTTAGTGCTGTTCTTTAAACTGTAACTTTGACAGAAAAATCTTCTTTGTGGAAAAGATCATCAAACTATAGGGCAGTAGCAGCTGACGTCATCCTGGGAGACAAACAAGCACCACGTGCTGATGACAACTAAACATACTCGAAACGTCGTCTGCTTTTCTTACCGATGATTCGCTCTGCAATCTTTTTTCTTGTGAATTTGACTGTTATTTTGGCCCGTTCTTTTTCAGTTTCGGCTTGTTTTGTTTGTATTTCATACTGATGTTTCATTTTCAACGTATCAATCATTTAAAAAAAGTATTATTTACTGAACTCTCCGTGTTTTTAACCACTGAGTAGAATAACAACAAACTGCCTGCTAATATGCTTGTTTTGGTAGGATTTGATTGTTCTTAATGCATTAAATATTCACAAACTGTGGAGCTATCGATTCTTCTTTTTCTTTTTTTGCATTTGTAAAGCAAGTTAGACGCGCATCAGTTTAAAATTTATTTTTACTTAATAAATACGGATCCTAATTGTTAATGATCTTGATTTTCTCAATGTATCTTCGTTTTTCTTCGTTATGAAGGCTTTCACAAAACTCGGAATACATTTTACACTTAAAAAAAGGCTAAAATAACAACTGCGCACCAGCAATACCATGCTACACATACGGTAAACATGGAGTTGCTTGTCCACCAGGAACGGTTGCTAGGCACCGTTGCTATGCAAAAAGCACGTGGCTGCTACTGCCCTATTAAAAGCTGGAAAGCTGATTAGAGCCTCGCTTTTATTGCTTTTAATCCTTTCATGCTACTTGAAATTATGCTTCATTAAAAGTTAAACATGTGGAGTGCATGTAAAAACTGTACTTATCTTTTAAACAGGAAATTAATATTGGATTTTTGTTCGAACATTATTTTTTAAATTTCATCTTATCAAAGATTATCACTCCGTTCCGTACGATCTTTTTCTGAACTGACACAATTTTTGCGTTGCATTTTTCAGTAAAAAGGTTTAAGCATTATATTTGTTTTTCAGAGTTCATTGTATTTTTCCGGGGAATAGTGGATGTACTTGACATTTTTTTGAACTAAAATTAACTATTTAATTGAGGTTGGAAATTAAAAGTCTTTATTTACATTTTTTGAAGAACTGTTAAGGAATAACTTTTTCACTCTTATCTCTCATTCTGTTATGAGTCTTATACCAAGGCTTCTCTAGATAGCGTCTTACACGTTAGCGTATAAAACGTTATCGACTGAAGCCTTGACTAAACACTCTGTGTAGTAGCTCTATATAGTCTGTAGAAAAATAAAATGACTATCATTAACGAAATCCTAAACATATAGCTGAAAAACTATTTTGAAAATAAAATTAATTGATACATGAAAAGAGCGGCAAGCCTTGAAAACTTATAACGAAGAAGAAAACTTTTTTTAATTTCTTTTCCAAACGATTCGTCTCCTCGTGCATTTTTATCATTCAAACCAGTTATTGCTTCTTAATATCACATTCCGCAAAAAAATCTTTAAATCACTCAATCACTTATCAAAATCTCCAACAGTAATTTGATAATTTCTGCTATGGATTCATCAAAAGTTACCGGTAGCGAGAGGAAAACAGGTTCCACCTCTGCATTGAAAAAACAGGCAAGTTCCCAGAAAAATATCGGGCGCCTTGTGATGAATGCTGTCCGAAAATTGCAGGGTCGGAATGGAACGACTCTTATCGATATCAAGAAGTACCTCCGCACCAGCAAGAACCTGGATGTAGACAAGATGAGCACGGAGCTGAAGATGTTCGTGAAGAATGGGATGGAACGCGGACTCCTGACTCGAGAGGGTGGTCTGTACAAAGTTGGAGAGAGGGCCAGAAGGAGGCGCAGGTCTTCGCCTAGAACCTCACGTAGGAGACGATCTGGAGGTCGTAGGCGATCCGGAGGTCGCAGACGATCCAGGAGATCCAGTGGTCGAAGGAAAAGGTCATCCGGTAGACGACGATCCAGACGCAGCAGGAGGAGGACCGCTCCTCCTGAAGAGGAAGTGTGATCCTTTCTTCGAAACTCCTTCTTGTGCCATCAAATTTTGCTTCTAAGTAAAATTGTGCTTATAGAAATGTTTCAGCTAGATTTGAGCGACAAGTTGCAAAGAAATGTTCGACCATTTTTAGAGCTGATTTGAAAACCTCAACAGCTTGCTGAAGTTCTGATAAAATTGGGAACTATTCAGAACAATAAAATAAAAAGAATCTTGTCCTCGAAATGAAGATTTTTCAGTATTAAATGAGAACAAAATAAATAATTATACTCAAAACCACGATATGATGAAATGAAACGATTTAAAATCTAATATATAAGGAAAGTTTGATTTGGTTCAAGTTTCTAGCTTGCATTGTCACTACATTGGTCATAGTCATATTGAGGGCATTATCATAACCGCTACATCCGCAATAGTAATAGAACAAAAGCAGTCCCTGGCAGCACTATAAGGTGGAATAATTGTCTTATATTAAAAAAAAAATCGCCGAACTAATCAGAGTATTTATTTGTTTGTCAAACGTTGCCAAAAAGGAGAAGATTTCGATAATCAGAAAATTGGCAATTTTTATGCATTATCGTCAAATATTTGGCAGCAGTTCCTGCACGAGAAAGGTTTTTCCTTCTATTGATTGGTTGGTCAAATATGTTTAATGGCACAAAGCCTTAATACACTATATACTGCGCCAGTATTTCTTCTGCATTTTAAACGAAGTGTAAGGGCCATGCTCCACATTGACGTAAAGCAGAAGCGTAAAATGGATTCAATAGTGTTCCTATGGAAAGTACTCGGTTTTTCGGTTTCTGCCTTCAGTTTCGGTCGCGTTTTATGCTGATGTGGAGCATGGCCCTAAGAAAGCTATTTAGAAAGGGTTCAGATAAATTAACAGGAAAACAAAAATAAAATTATTCACGCTAAGTATTTGATGACTGCGCCAATTTTCCAGTTACCTAAATGTCCCACTAAAAGTTTTTGCTCTGAAAGGCACTTTACCGTCAAAAGTACGGCACTTGGCTCATTTTAATTTCGGCGATTTTTATTTATCACAATTGTAGACTAAAAATTTCGTAGTTGATGACCTTCAACAACTCCAATTTCTAAATTCTAGGGCCATTATTCTATTGCCATATTTTCTGTTATCGCCAAGATAGAAAGTAACAATTTGCCAAACCCAGCAACGTACCTTTAACGGAAAAGTATCTGCTCCAATTTTCAATTAAAACTTCAATTTTACACAGAATTAGCCATTGAACAAGATGCAGCTCTTCAAAATGAAATTAAGTGGGAATTTTCATATTGCGGTGCATTTGGCTCGTTCGTAAAATGACCTGCAGACACGTGTTTCGGCGTCTGTGCATACATAAGCTCCCAATTTTTCGCACTGAAAAAGGCGTTCCTTGTAACGCCGAAACACGTGTCTGTAGTATCCTTGCTTATTAGTGCTAAAAGACGTTGAATTCAAATTTACAACTCCATTAGGTAGTCTAATATAGCCTAAATGGTGATGTTTGTTGTTTTGTTGTTGTTTCTGATACTACTCGGGATCCCGAGCCCGAGTAGACACATTTACCAGATTTAAGGCGGAAGAAGGACGGCTTCTGTTTTTACGAGCACCATATTCTGTACCTCAGAAACAGACTAACGTAAGTCCATTTTCGTCATTTTTCGGTAGAGTGGAAAAACGATTGTCGAATACATCGTTTTTCCACTCTACTGAAAAATGACGAAAATGGACTTACGTTAGTCTGGTTCTGAGGTACAGCATTATAGGTGGAAGTGCGATTTAGCTCAAAGCGCTCTGTTCTTTTGATCCAGACCAAGGGCCGGGCAAACCTCTAGTCTAGTACCCCTAGGAGTATCGTTTCATTTGGAGGACTTTGTGACCACGACCCTTATTTTACGTCGCCCAGTCACCATTAGTAACGACGGTGGATCTTTGATCGGCTGGGATCGAACCCGGGACCCTCCGGTTACGAGCCAGACGTCTTATCGATCGGGTTACCACGGCCCCTAAATGGTCATTTTAGGGCTAACATTTCAGGAAACTTGCCCCTGACCCCCATTTTGACCCGAAAATTGTATTTTGATCCCCCCTTTTCCGAAGATGACTCCCTCCAAAATCAGAACGTGGATCTGGTCTTCCTATCATTTACTAGTGGTTTCAGTAAAATTTGACTAGATATAATTCAACCGTGACGAGATGGCCGGTGTCAATCAAATGAGAAAACGAGTCCATTCCTTAACCCTACACTGCATGATTTTTTATTTTTCGTAGAAAAAAATATATGTGTTTGTCAATGTAATAAGAAAACATGGAAAAATATTTTAAAAAATTTAACTCTAAATTTTCACCCCTTTCTAATTAAAAATAGTTTTGTTGCCAAATGGCTACACCATGCATTCAACAGATAAAAATGACTGTAAATGATAATCTTGAAATTAGTTCTGTTTTGTAAAAAAATAGAGGAATTGAACATTTGGTGAACTGTACTCTTGTAATCCTTTACATTTTGACATTTTACATTATTTTTTATATGTACTTGTACTTTCCGATGATCAATCCTGTCAAATCTGATGTCTTTTGGAGGCTCTCTCGCGCAAGCTTTCTTTCTTTTCTCTTTTTTTTTTGGTTTGTAACTAGTTCCTCTGTAGCTAATGGTCTCCTTTTAATACGCTTTTATTAATTTCACATGTGGGTTTGCTTGTATGTATGTATGTATGTATGTAACTCTGAATAAAAGATGAAATTTACATTCTTTGCAAATATAAAAGTAATATATTTAATATTATTTCTAATACTAAAGGCTAAACTGTATTGCATATTGATGTATTATAAGTACATGTAAACTTAAGTGCGGATATTCAGTAGTTTTGAAAATCAGAGGGAAACCCTTGATGATCACAGCGCATTCCAATGTAAAAGCGTATTTTTTAGTTTTTTTTTTTTTTTTTCAAAACTATATTTTAAAATTATTAATGACTTTACTTGTCCGTGTAAGCACAACGTTTGTGCTAACTGAAATCTAAAATGAACACGTTTTAAAGGCTTTTCCCTATTGATTTTTTGTTTGTTCACTCTGTTGAACATCAACTAAGCATTGATAATTGCGAGGTCTTATAAACGGCAGAACAGCCAAAAGTACCACTTTTGGGTCCGCATGATTATATTATACCTTCCAAAAGAGAAAGAAGCTAGCGCGAAACATAAACAAAGCATATACTTCATGAACTATAGAGATGAATCGAAGTGTTCTCTGGATGCTTACTGCATAATGTTGCCAAATGGCTACAGACGTGTATTACGTCCTAGATTTTTTCCAAATAATTATTTTGATGTAAAACGCATCTTAAATGAAAGATAAATGTTTATTTTATTCATGTTATTTTTTTAAAAGACGAAGAAAAATATTTCATTGTAAAAAATAATTTCAAAATATGGTAGTTTGAGTGATTTTAAAAGCTATCCATATGGATTCAATAAAGAGCATGTAACAGACCAGTGCTGCCATGTATGGAGGATAAATGGTGATAATTGCTTTAAATATACCCAATACTTGCTTTTTATGCATTGAGTTGCCTTATGACTACATTCTGCTATTCATAAGGAGGACAAATTGTCCATGTAGCCAATTGGCAACACCATGCAGTGTAGGGTTAAAATAGGTAGAATTTCTATCCATTCAAATTCCCCCATCAATTGTGAATCCCATTCCTCAATTTTCATCTGCGTATCACCCCTACCTAAAAATGGACAATCCTGAACAAAGGAGGCGTCATAGGCCATCTCTGCGAAGTTGAATTATATTTAACACGTGACTGCGCTGTGTTACTGTTGCTCTTTTACATCCACTAAAAATTAAATTTCACTATACCGTGGCTACATAATATCTCGGGTGCAAAATATGTCCTCGAACGCCAGCAAAGGGTGGCCCGATCGGTAAGGCGTCGGACTTGTTAACCGGAGGATATCCACCGTCTTCGCTAATGGTGGTCGGGAGACGCTAAAAACGCTCGTGGTCACAAAGTCCTTCAAGTGAAAAATACCTCTGGGGGTACTGGACCAGGGGCTTGCTCAGCTTCTGGTCCAAATCAAATAAACAGAGCCCCCTTCAGGGACCATCCAACCGGTTAAACCATGTGTTGTGGTAGGTACGAGGGATCCTGGAGTGAAAAGTGAAAAAGAGACTATGAGCAAAAAATGAGGCTCCAATGTACAATTGCAAATTTGCATAAAACGTTAATGAAAATAAAGTTCATATAATATAGTACATGCAGATGAATGAAGTACATTGAAGAACTCTATGTAACTTATTAAGTGCAAACTATGGCTTCACATTGAGAAAAAAGAGAACTATTTAATATACCAGTACGCAGGGTCGGACTGGCCATGTGGGCATTCGGGCAAATGCCCGGTGCGCCGCTCTAAAAAGCGCCGGTCGACAGTCGTCGTCGTCGGTTTTTTTTTTTTTTTTTTTACGTCAAACTTTTTTTCTGTATTAATTTTTGTTTGTTTAAAAACATAGTTTTTTTTTGTCGCCTTGTTTCAAATGACAAGGCGTTTCTCTAAACAAATCAGGGGCGCTTCCAAAGCTTCAAGAAGCGCGCCCCTTTCTCACCGACCGCCTAGTCACTCGCGGTACTTAAAACGCAAATACTGCTTCAAGTTTCGGCGCCCCTGGGGGGAGTTTCCTTAAAGCTTCAAGGGGCGCGCCGAATCAGCCCCCTTCTCACGGACCGAAGGCGCCCTCCGTACTTAAAACGCAAATATTACTTCAAGCTTCGGCGCCCGCTTCCATTAAACTTCAAGGGACGTGCCGAAGCAGCCCCCTTCTCACGGACCGAAGGCGCCTAGGCGCCCTTCGTATTTAAAACGCAAATACTACTTCAAGCTTCGGCGCCCCTGCGGGAAGCTTCCATAAAACTTCAAGGGACGCGCCGAAGCAGCCCCCTTCTCACGGACCGAAGGTGCCTAGGCGCCCTAGTACTTAAAACACCAATATTGCTTCAAACTTCGGAACCCCTTATTAGGCGCTAACCCACGGACAAGCGGCCGCTTGGGGTGACGAACCGAGGGGGCGCCGAGTGCAGCAAGCGGAAATAAATTTAAAAAATAAATAAATATATTATATAAATTTATGAAGTGAACTAGGAAAATAACTAAATTGTCTTTTTATTATCTCTTTGGATTTGACACGAGGAATAGGAAGTGAAAAAAATGAACAGAGAAAAAGAAAGGGGGGTGCGAAGCAGCAAATGGTGGGATTTTAACCAATACTTGCTACATTTTAATCCAAAATTACCTCTCTAGAAGGAAGATTCTGCTAACAAAGGCCTTTGAAACTAGCATTACAAAGCGATGTACGCACTTTGCAATGCAAAGCGATGCAAGTCAGAGGCGTAGCAAGGGGTGGGCGAATCGGGCGACAGCCCAGGGACTCAGGTCTCCACTTTGTCCCGAATTTTTCACCATTCGAACTTTGTTCTGAAGCAAAATTTAACGAAGTATTCCGAATCATAAACTTGAAAACACTATTTGTTCTCGTTAAAAATAAAAATAATAAAATTAAAATAAAACAACGAAGGTTTTTACGAAATTTCGACGCGCTCTGATATTTATTAACCACAGTTTTATCTGCATTCAAGTAAAGAACATCTGGTGCCCCCTAACCTGGCCAAGGGAACAGTGTGTGACTTTTTTTTTGAAGGTGATGCCATAGGGTCATAGGGCCCAAAAACAGACTAAAATCGAAAACTCGAAAATATTGGTTTTAGAAATTACCAACTGTGACTAAACGCAGCATGTTTTTACACCTACAACCTGATTTAAAGAAAGACCCGAGAGGCAGAACTCGATTAAGATATCCCGGGCCCTAGGCCAAGTACTTTTTAGGGGCCCCCTTGTATTCAAACTTTAGAATTTTAACCTTTGGCTAAAACAATTTCAGCCATAGACTGAAGTAATTATAGCCATTTGGGGGCCCCTAAAAAGTGGGGCCCCAGGCCACGGCCTATTCAATTATCGGGCCCTGCCGAGAGACCTGGTCTACAGAGCCTGATTACTGAAGGCCTCGCTGCTTTTAAGGGCCCCTAAATAGTTAAAATTGATTTCGAAAATGGCTGAAATTGCAAGGTTGACTAGATGGAACATAATAGCGGATTTGGGCGGAGGGCAGTCCCCCCCTACAAAGGATAGAATTTTTTTTTCCACTGAATAAAGTTTTCTTTAATTTTTTTTAATAGCAGATGTTACATTTTCTCTTGTTCACTATGAACAAGCTAATACCATATCTTAACATTAACATAGGAGTAACGTTAGAATAGGAGATTTTTACAAAAAAAAGCCATAATTGGCTCATTTAGCTACCTTAATTCTAACATTCTAAGGCAAAGGATATCACATTTGTTCGGGATTTGTCCCATAATTTTTTTCGGGAACGTAAAAGGAAGGTCATCAAATGGAATTTTCCCGCGAGGTGTTTTAACGCAGCTAATGGAAAACAGAAGAACTTACTCTCCTGTCCCCTTGTCGTCAGAACAAAGACCAGCTGGTAGCCTGGTAGAAATTCATGTACACGACCTTCAGCAAACAGAAGTGACCTTCAATCTTTCCCTAAGCATTTTGCACTCCCAAAATTGAAGTCAACAAGTAGATGGGGACCTTTGCTCGCCCCCTCTCTCTGAGGAGAAAAAGGGAGAACGATTCGTTCGTCGCTTGCCATGAGAGAAAAATTCTAGGAAAAGCAAGTGTGAAAAAAACCTGCTTGCCTAAGCAGCTGATTAGCCTAAGGGTTTTTTTTTATCCGGATGTGTTCCTCCAAGATGAGTGTAAGATGACCAATCCCTCAAACCAGGAAGGGTGTAACATGAAAACATGAAGTACTATTATTTCCCGCTTAGAAAGCCGTTTTGGTACTATATCTATTTGGTTTAAAGATGAACGAATTACCGGGTGCGTTTGCTCCACATTTAAAGATATTTTATAATTTATTTCAAAGTTTTTGATACTTTTCTATTTTCTGCAAATAACTACTACCATGGATGAGTATATTATTCAGAAAAAAAGAAGCTACAAGCTACAATCAACTACTGAGGTATGTTTTATTTAATAGACTGTTTAAAACCTCTTCGCCAGAATTATCGAACGTTGGTTCGGCGGACTGGCACTCGGTTTGCGGAAAATTTTGACTGGTCCGCAGATTTTTACCTGTCATGGGAAAAAAAAATCCGAAAAAAAAGGAGAAAAAAATAAGATAAAATTTTATGCAATATTTTTTACGATAATGCCGTAGTATTTATAAGGTGAAAACATTTTTTTTTCATTTGATTGTAGGCAGTATCTAAACGTGATCACATTTTGCAATTGTTCAATTGTTGCGTCTAATGAATTGAGAGCACTGGATGCGTCTCCAAATTAAAAAAAAAAAAAAAGTTGTGCTTTATTTTAGAAGTTTTGATAAATAATCTGTTTTTGCTTCGAAGATTTTTTTTACGAATTTATAATATGAAAAATGATTGCATTGCTTATCTTTACATTTAAAAATTGTTGTACATAAAAGGTGGTAAAAAGGCTACTGTGGACGGTTTTAATATTTTTTTAACACTTAAACAGTTTTAAATAAACTAAAAACTAACACCGTCCTTAAAAAAAATTTTACCAATATTTTCGGTCCATGTGCCAAAAGAGGTTGAGAAATACTGGAGTCTTTTCAACTACTGTCCGTATTTCAATAATACAGAGCTCGTTTGTTTAATATTTTATGTACTTTCTGATTTTGTTTGTACTTCCCTGATATTTTTGAAACGGTCTTGTATCCTACTGTTTGGTATTTTTTTCTCATGCATTTTTAGTATTTTTTAAAAGTACCTAGTAGGGGAGTGCGGGGCTAAAGGAAATAGTTATGATACTTACTGCACAGTTCAAAATGAATAATTTGATTTTTTTTAAACTACATTACACGACAAAGAACAATGCCTTTTTCTCACAAAACTTGCCTTGAAATATCATTTTGTGTTTCTGGCAGTAAATTTGTACCTTTAAAATACAAAAGCAGAAATGTTCACTTATTTTTTTATAGGATAAAAGGAAATTTACAATATTTTTCAAATTAAATGCTTTCTATTAAATTATCAAAGTATTTTTGATCAAATGAATGAGTGAATAAAAGAATTAAGAAGTGTGTGAATGTTCGATGAAAATCTAAAGGAATTAATAAATAAATTGAGTAAAATATGAGAAAATATAAATGAGTGTATTAACTAGTGAATGAATTAGACAATTGGTTAGATGAAAAAATGAATAAGTGGATTACTTAAGGAAGAAATGTAACTGAACTAAGTACCAAATATGATTAAGTAAGAGGTTTAATAACTTATTGGATTGCAAATGAATTTAATTATTTCACTTTGCCCCACATGTACTTGACTAACTGCACAAAACATTAAAATAAAAATAAGTTATACAATTATAAGTTTAATAGTAATAAAAATAACTATTAAATAAATATTGCACCAAATGTTAGTGGCTCTCACTTAATGTTTAAAACGTTAATAACTTTATCATTTTATTGTTTCATTTTTTTTTTTACTTTCAACAAAATCATAATATAATTATCAAGTTTTAAAAATTATCCTGAATTATCATATCCTCGCTAAATTATTTCTAGATAGCTGGCGCTAAAAACAGGGTAAATATAACGCCGGTTCGGGGTTCGCTAATCAAGAGCAGTACTTTTCCTCGTCCTAACCAAAACTAAGAACTCTTCAGCTATTGAGAGCGCTCATAAAGACCGGCGAAATATGTCACATAAACATGTTTAAGCAAAATTTTTAAGAGGAGAACCACTTTTAACTCATCACCCCCCCCCCCTGAATTCATTCTTGTAACCACCCCTGGGGAGAACCATTTTTTATTCATTGCTCCCCTCCCAGAAACTAATCCTGTATCCGCCCCCCCCGCGGGGGGGGGGAGGTCACGAGCCCCCTCTTCCAATCCCAATTTGCTGGACACTTGCCCCGAAATTTTTCGAAATCAACACGAAAATCAAAGCCAGAGTATCATTTACAGTTATTTTCATTTATTTCTTCTATGTAGAATACCCACATGTCTGGGGGAGGGGGGAACGGGGGAATACCAGCCCTCCATCAAAAATGTCAATGTTTGAGACCCGAATGTTTCCAATATTATGACGAAAATCGTCAAATTGATTTTACCGTCTGGAAGATTGTTTTGGCAAGAACCCTTAGAATAGGGTAGTTGTGACCTATTGAATATCCCTTTTTTAACTACTAGATATTGTTAAGAGGCTTACAAAACACAAAAATTCACCATTGCCGAATTTTAAAACACAACGGTTGATTCTTAATGATTTTTTTAAAAACCCACGCGCAAAAAAAGCGCGCCTTGAAACCGAAACCCATGACGTCAGATGGCAGTAACTTTCAGCCTTTCATCCATAAAAATTGGATTTTTGCTATATTATCGTTTCGTTGCGGGATTTTCTCCTTCCGTAATCAATACCTTAAAGTCTACTAATTCACTATATAAAACTGGATTTATCAAAGAGCAATCCAATACCCTGCTAGGGGTGATTGTTTTGATATTTTTTGGTGAAATCTGTATTCAAATTTTTAAAACGCATCACTTGGCGAGGAAAAAAAATTACTGCAGTGCAGAGCGAACAACAGTGCGGAAGCTGGAGAAACCGGTTTCTAGAGCTCCTTGCATCGAAAGCTTCTCGCTCTTTCTTCGCCTTAGTAGAAAGTTCAAAAGCGCCAACGAGTGCCCAGTGACGTCACCGCCGCTTGAAATTTAAAAACTATTTTTAAAAAAAACTACTTGTCGCAGCGCAAAAATTTTTTCGCCGTTGATGTTCATGTATGTTGCTCTATCATATAAAAATAAAATTGAAAAATCGAAAACTTCCCTATTGTCAATAATGTTAAGTACAAGGTTGCTGGGGGATGTTCTTCCCCTCTCTGCGCCAGATTTTATCTTGACCTTCTCCATGTTTGTTGCGTTACTAAAATGATAATTTTAGATTACAATTCGTACAATTAGTCAAAACTCCTCCAGCACTCCTTCATGTAAGTTTTTTTTTTTTTTTTTTTTTTTGAAGGGCCCTTCAAACTCATGCATTTTGGAACGAACTAAATCCTTCAAAACTTCTTCTTTTTTTTAATTTAAGACTATATTTTCTTCCTCTTAGAAAGTTGTTTTAGACCAGTGTTTCCCAACCTTTTTGAGCTCATCGCCCCCTTCACGTCACTGACTGACCTATCGCCCCCCCCCCTTTTTACCTCAAGAAAACTCCCATAAATTTGGCACAGTTGAACATCGAGATTATTAAAAACATAAGTACCTGACTTTAATTTGAAGTGAAATGTACGCAATAAAGCAATTATAACCAATCTCTTTTATACTAAAAAAAAAATAAAATAAAATACCTTTATTTTTTTTTCTTTTACAAAGCGAACTGATAAGCATTTGAAGGGTAACATCATCGACTTTTCAAAAAACAGAAGTACATTTTTCAAGATGTTATTTTCTTTTCTACACTGGAATATGGCAGAATTAAAATCATTGAAACTTAAAATTCGAAGGAAAATAAATTGAAAATCTGAAAATTCATAAAATTGACAGTGACTGACAAAATACTTCATAAGGTTCATCCTAGGTGCAAGGAGGAAGCTCTTGAACTTTAACTTGTTTCTTTCTTAACTTGTGTTTAATTGTGCGAAGTCTGAACAACCGGTTTCGTACATGTTTACAATTTCGATTTCCACTACTTTCGATTTTATTACTACTGTTTTACCCATCGCCCCTTTGAGGAGCCAAATCGCCCCCAGGTTGAGAACCACTGTTTTAGACAAATCAATTTTCTTACTTTCTCAATCACGAAAATGTTATTATCAATTTTCCACGTCGTAAGCAAAGCAGTTATTTATCACCAAATCCTTCGCACTGAAACAGTGTAATATGAATAAAATTTAGAATAAAACATTATTTATTTGCACTTTCATAATTTATAAATTTATTTCATAGCTCATCAAAATAATGTGGCAAAAATCAAATAAATCAAGCAATTCAAAGTAATTAAAACTATCCCAAAATGTATGTAATTATCTCATATTATATGTTTTTATCTCAAACACTTTTTAAAATATAGGGTTGGTTCGGGTAAGTGGGCCACTGGCGTTAGTACCCCCCCCCCCCTTAAAACTGAAATACGCATACATTTTTTGCTTGTGTGCCGATGTGAATAGCGCAATAAACCAAATATGTCTATCAGAGATAAACACGGCTTTATAAGATAACTGGAATACGTTTCATCGAGAGAAATGAAATGTTTGAGTTTCCCTTTTCATTCCATTTCATCATGCCATAGTGTCAAAGCAAAAATTAATTATTTTTAAGAAATAATTTTTTTAAATAATGCTATTTATTGATTTAAAAAATGTTAACTTAATATTTTCCTTCATTTTTAGATTATTTATTCTTAATAATGAATTGATTAGTCCATGCAATTAATAATTCAGTTTAGTTTTTCAATCATGACGTATTTAAATAATTAATTATGTTTCTTGAAATTAATTAAATAATTAATAATGAATATAAATTTTAATTAATGTAATTGGAGAGGCGCCGGTTTTCTTAGGATGCCCGCGCCGAATTTCATTCCCAGTCCGACCCTGCCAGTACGTCCTACTGACAAAGCAGAACATAACTAATAATTTTTATAATGTTGACATGCAATTTCAGTTTCCAAGTACCTTCCGCTATGTTTATTGAACAAGACAAATCTTCACATCTTTACGAAACTAAAACAAAAAATAAGTATTTCGAAAAAATAATCCACCCCGTTTAAGCTCTTCATCATCTCTGCTAAATCGCTGCTTTCTGCGCCATGTCAGTGCTCCGCGAATTGAATCATTATTTATTCTTTGTTGAAAAATAATTAGTCGAATTAATCTTTCGTAAAACAAATGATTCGTCTAAGATTTTCTGAAGAGCTTTTCTTTCCGAGCAACATCAATTCTTTCGACCGGAAACAAAGTTTTTAATCGAGACATTAATCAGCGAAATGATTTTATTTTTAAGTGTGGGAGATTGTTTGGATTCGGAACACAGCAAAGGTCGAAAATACGAAATTCAGAGCTCTTGTGGCTTTGTTCTGTGCTCCGTCGGTAAATAATTGCTTCTGAAGAGACTTCACATTTGTGTTGGATCAGTTTAGAGCCGCTATATAGGGCCTTAGTCTAATAGGGCCTTCAATCGGTTAAATATCAATTTTGATTTCGTGTTAAAGTTTCACGTTATGAATATTCCGCTATTAAACGTTACGTCATTTTCGAAACGCATCCGTGGTGAAAAATTTGTGAATAAGCCTGATCGAGATGTTTAAGAGGTAGTTCTTATAAGAGTCAGGCAGGTCAGATACATGCCATTTTTTATTTCGCTCAAAATTTTGCAGTTGTGTCTTCGAACGATTTTAGAAAACAAGTATTTTTTCTTTTTCCCCCAAAAAAATTCTGGGGACCTGTAAAAATTCCGAAAGTTTGTCCCGACTTGGTGTTTTTCTAAAATCGACCTTTTTAAAAATTTGATTATCTCAGCTCTTTGAGCATCAACCAAAGTGTTTTTTGCGATTACATCATCACAATTAGTGTCCAAATGGAAATATATTTTAACTTTAATAGCTGACCAAATTAGGTGCTACCTTTGAATACACTATTATGCGCAGTAAAAAGTAGGTAAGAAAAATTTCTGGATCCGCACTTGGCCGTGTGGCCTAAGAATGGACGTACTCTGTAAGGAAGAAGTACTTCGTAAGTAAATGTTGTTGGCTGATATCATAGAATCCAGAGGTCCAAAAAATGTAAAATAAAAATCATAAAAACATCAGTAATTATAAATCAGTTCAAAAGCAACTAAATGTAGCTTCTAATTTGCGGCCGCGAGAATATACAATCATCAGTCACTACATTAATGTTCTAAAGCTTTAAAGATCAAGAGGATACTGTGGAAATTCATGTTCTCCCTAGCTTAACTTTTCGGTGAATCCAAATAAATTTTCACAGACAGAGAAAACAATTTTGCAGAATACGCAAAGTTCTAGTTGTTCCGCAGGAAATAGGAAATCGGCCCCAAAACACCCATTCCCTTTTCAAAGGGTTTCCAGTTGCAGAAGGCAGTCATGCATTTTTCCACACCGTCGTTTGGATGACATTTTATTTTTACGAAACTTCCCAGAAAAAAACCCCTTTTCACAAAGAACCCTTCTGCTCTCTTTTTTATCTTTATTTTTTCCCCTCTCCTCTGTTCTTTTCACAGTAAAAGTTGTTTCACACGAATCCGAATTTTTTTTTTCTTTTTCTTTCTTACCTTTTTTTTTATTGAACTCAAAATTGGCTGCACGTGCTATGCAAGGATTTCTTCTGTTTAAAAAGAAAACCGGGGAGGTAAAAAAAAAGGAAAAAAGAAAATCAATGACACTGTCAATTTCAAGTAGCGTGCAAAAGTTTTATCAGTTGAACGCCAAGAGGGGCGTTTTGGGGAAGGGAGGAATGTCGAAATAATCTTTCAATGTTTTCGACCAGAAACATTGCATCAACTCCTTGTTTCTAAGAAATATTTATACTACGTATCAACCACTCAAACGAGTTCTAACTTATTAGGCTGAATCAAAAGTTTTGCTATATTTGACGTATGTAAATTTTCTCAATGCGTTAAAGTGTGCGCATACGTGTAAAGGGCAGAAATCCCCCCCCCCCAAAAAAAAACAGTATTTTGGTTTGTCCATCATACAATGCCATTATTGTTATTATTATTTTAGAAGCCAGTCGGCTTCGACATACTTGAGGACTGCGTACTATGCTTTTGGACAAACCCGTAGAAGAGGTAGAATACAATTTACAGCATTTAGAAGAAAATTACAACCAGGGCGAGGGCGGGAATCGAAACCACCGCTTCGGGATTACAAAAACACGCGGCGCCACCGAGGCCCCACAATCTACTTATATTAAAAAATGAGTATCTTTCTATCTTTCTTTCTATCTATATGTCACGCTTTTTTCTCCTGAACGCCAATGAACTGAAAGTCGAACCAGGTACCGATAGATAGGTAATTTTTCAGGCATCATTAGTTTCAATTTATATAGTTATACGATTTTCATTAGCGAAGATATCATTAATAAGTTGTCAAATTTAAAGCGATTAAGCCTAATAAATGATTAAATATGAAATCCATTGTTGCAAAACGTGGTTGCCATGAAACAGTAACAACAATGATAATGAGAATTTTGAATAAAGGCTTCACTAAATCAAACACCAAACTCATAAGCGGGTCACTTACGTAGTTTTTTTTATTGCTAACTACTTGCAATATTTTGAAACATTCATTTGTTGAAAACCCATCTACTTATATTAAAAACTGAGTATCTATGTCTGCTTTTTTCCTTTGAGCGAGCTCAACTTACTGAAACTTTCCTCACCATCTTGAAGGCGCGAAGCATCTCAATAATTTGAATGATTTTTTTTTTATATAGGAAAAAAGTAAAGGTGTGAAGCGTCTGTTAGCGAGCCGCCTTGGCGGGGAGTAGTTTCTTGAAATTTTCCTTACTACTTTCAAGTCGCGAAGTGCCCGTGCAACGCCAGGCCACTTGCGTGGTATGTCTTGAAATCGCATGAACATTAAATTACATCAAATAATATAACTTCAGAATGAGGTAAAAGTTAGAGAGGGGGGACGTTATGCATCAACATGCCACAGGAAGCTAATCTAGCTGCCCTGACAGCTAGTCTACTTATATTAAAAACTGAGAATCTTTCTAACTATCTTTCTTTCTATCTATGTCACGCTTCTTTCTCCTGAACGCCAATGAACTGAAAGTCGAACCAGGTACCGATAGATAGGTAATTTTTCAGGCTTCATTAGTTTCAATTTATATAATTATACGATTTTAATTAGCGAAGATATCAATTAATAAGTAGTCAAATTTAAAGCGATTAAGCCTAATAAATGATTAAATATGAAATCCATTGTTGCAAAACGTGGTTGCTATGAAACAGTAATAACAATGATAGTGAGAATTTTGAATGAAGGCTTAACTAAATCAAACACGAAACTCATAAGCGGGCCACTTACGTAGTATTTTTATCGCTAGCTACTTGTAATATTTTGAAACATTCATTTGTTGAAAAGCCATCTACTTATATTAAAAACTGAGTGTCTATGTTTGCTTCTTTCCCTTGAGCGAGCAGAACTTTCTGTAACTGTCCTCACCATTTTGAAGGCGCGAAGCATTTCAATAATTCGAATGATTTTTTTGATGCAGGAAAAAAGTGAAAGCGTGAAGCGCATGTTAGCCAGTCGCCTTGGCGGCGAGTATTTTTTTTAAAACATTCTTTGCTACTTTAAAGGCGCGAAGCGTCCGTACAACGCCGGGCCACGCAACTAGCTGCTTGGGCATTAGTGGGCCACGTACGTAGTATGTCTTAAAATTTTGAAAATTGAATTATATAATATCACATCAGAATGAGGTAAAAGTTGGGTGGCGGGGGACATTATGCATCAACATACCGCAGGAAGCTAATCTAGCTGCCCTGGCAGCTAGTGTACCATTAATTTCTGATACGAAGTTAGTGAAGTGGAGTCGTTAAAAAGGAGCAATCAAATATAACAAATTAGAGAACTTATGTTTTATGAGTTTGAGTTAAAACATAACGTAACTTAGAAGAAGCTGATACCATTTGAAGGAGCAGTTCGAATGGTATATATGCTTCCACCATTTGAAGGGTGGTTCGATGAACCCCACTGCACTGCCACAGGATGATTGTTATTGCCATTAATATTAATTATTATTATGGTTATAAATTGTATCATAATAATCGTAATAAAGTGTTAATATTGCCGCGGAAGCATATAATTTACTGAAAAGTAGCTTAAGATATTAAAAACATGATGGCCTGCATTTCGAGGGCAAGGATTCTTAAATAAACTAACAAAAGAGGTAAAGTTGGCAATTTGTTATAAAACTTTCCCTTCTTCCTAGTACTACATACAGAAAATATTGATTAAGGCTGAATTTTTGTAAAGACTAAACAAACAGAATTACCGTACATGCTTTAGCTTGAAGATTTCCGCAGCAAAAATTGAAAATATTCCCTGATTTATCTGCCAGTGTTGTAAACTTGTACTAAGAAGACACACAGGAAAAAATACTACTCTCTAAAACCTTGTGGAATTAAAGATTTTTTTAAAATATTTTTTTAAATTAACTTTTACACCACAGTACTTTCACTGTAGTTAGTAAGCTGGCTCTAGGTCAGCCTTTAGCTACCGTTAAATGGGATGTATAGGAACAGCGGGGTGATTCGGAACAAAACTTCCTGATCATACAAAGACATTCTTTATAAATATACCGTCGGGTATTTTTGGCAGTTACATTTTTTTCTAGTAAGGTAATAATAAGCAATAGGAAAAAAATATTTTTGTCATTCTGGCAACGCAACACTATTGGCTTTTGTGCAAGGCTGCAAGCGGAAAGCTAAAAAACATCAAATGTTCACAGTCTGCAAAACTTTGTATCCAAGTACAGACCCCTTTATATTTCAAATCTCAGAATAGTATTTTTTAATTACGCATCTATCTGAGAAACAGAGTACCACAATAGACTACAATTTTAATTGTGGCATAAAAATGGAAAATTCTTCATAATGGCATAGGATAAGGATTTGCGGGGTGAATAGGAACACTTTGTTCTGTTGTTCCAATTCAAACTTATTTAAAGGAAACTGTTTGAAAAATAAAGATTCTAACCCCAATTCTTCTAGTCAAGACAGGGACAAGGATTTATTACTGTTTATTCCTTCTTGTGAGCAACTAGATCTTAGAATGACGAAAAGTTGTAGATTTCAAAAGATTTTTGCTCCAGGAGACTTCTTTTTACTTAAAATACGTGGGGGAAAGTCATACAGACTTTATGTAGCAGAAGTCCAGCGCACAGACAATAATAAATGAGTGGGAAAATCTTACAGGACAATCCTCGAAACCCAGAGATTTCAAGAAACTAAAGAAAAGGCAGCGTTAATCCCAAAAGATGTTATGAAAAAATTTAAGCTAAGCCCCAAATTTTTAGTTTTCAGGACAAGTAAATATTTGTGGACGACATGAGTGACTTCAATTTACGTTAAATCTTTGTATTTCAATTCAAAAGCATTTCTTAAAATTACTTTTAAATTTTCATAAGGTCAAAATTATTTTGAATTTTGACAAGTTATATAAACGTTTACTGGTATAAAAATTAAACTTTTATTTGACAGTAACCATCTGTTCTTACTCTCCTCCATCAATATTACTCATGTTTGTGAGACCTGTTACAAGTTAAATTGAAAAAAATAAAGATTTTAACATGTGTTCCGATTGACCCCATCAGGGGGGTGATTCGGAACACCCTTAAATTCCTATATATATAAATAATAACTGTTCGAAATGTTTTGTCTTTGCTTGGAATATCAAAAGTAAAGCAAGACTGAAGTTTTTACCCAAAAAATCAAATTTAAAAAAAAATGTCTTAACTGCTTTTTTTACAATCAAAGCTGAAAAGTGTACCGATTCACCCCATTTCTTACGCCGCCATGTTAAAATCCGAGACTTTAAAATGTTGCCTGACCCTGTTAATAATCTAAATTTTAAAACGATTTTTAACTTTTATTTTGTTCTTACTACTTACTTCTGCATGTTTCATGGCATACTTTGTGGAATACCAGCGGTTTAATTTTTTGTGTTAAATATTTTTTTTTTCTATGGGACTAAAGAGTTTCTGTATTCTGAAAGAAAACTTCGATGACATAATATTATTCATCAATGTTTAAAATATATACATAAGAAATGAATCATATCAGTGCAAAAATCATACACAAAAGAGCTAATCAATGTATAATTCATTGTATTTCAATCTTTTACAAGCTGCTTGATTATCACAACTCCGTGCAATAAAGCTCGATATAATCCTCTGCCTATACGTATCTCGCCATTTCTCATCTCAGGCTACCAATTCAGATGCTTCACCATTTCCATGGCTCCTATACTACACGAGGAGTCAATACGACGTTCTCTATATTTGATTTGCATGCATTTCGAATCTCGCATGCTCTCCTAATGGCGATATTAAACTTAATATATTATGAAATGTGTCCCAAATCTCAAATACAGAAGTGTATCCTGGTTGCCAAATTGTTTCAATAATTAGCTTTCACACGTAGCAGATAACTTGATCGAAAGGTTGTGATTGCAGTTCTATCCATTTACTGCAACTGCTACTTCCAGCAGATTTATTCAAAGAAATCATAAATTTCGAAGCTTGTATGCAAAATTATGATGCGTTTAAGATTTTGGAGAATGCGTATCTTAAAACGGATTCTTGCTCGAAGAAATGTATTAGATGGAATGCTTTATGAAGGAAATTCTCATACAAATAGCATCTACAGTCGAACCTCGTAAATTAGAACACGCTTAAAAAGAACTACTGTTTAGATGAACTCCATATTCGATCCCCGCCCTATCGTTTGTAGGGTATTATTCTTCGAATAAGACGAATTGTTTTTAGAGGTCCCCTAGAGTTCGTTTTAACCGGTTCAACTGTATTACATTGAAATTCGTGAATAAGAGTTCGATATGAGATAAGTATTAAGTTTACACTATGTGTATGGTATAGTACTTTTCTGTTTGCAGAAATTTCTTCCACCTCTACAGTTACACAAACACATGGTACAGCAAAAAAAAAAAAAGTCACTTCATGATGATAAGAATTTGGAGAAAGATCTAGGATCTAGTTTAATAATGAGCATTGAAAAATGCTGTCGTTGTGGAGGAAAATTGCTTGCCATTGCTAAATAAGCTAAACGAAGGAACGGTAACTCACATTGAAACTGCAGTTACTTTTGGGTGTAAAAATTATTCATATTTCATAAGAGTTAATTTTGTGTAAGATCTTTTCGGCACAAATTTCAAATGAAGCGGAAGTACTGAAACGGAATAACGGCGGAGGAGTAATAAGGTGACTATATTTCCAAATTAGGAGCACTAAAAAAAGAATATAAATAATATCCTTATGTAACATATTAATAATGTTAAGTGTAAAGAGGGCAGGGGATTCCCTTTGAAGTTTATCAAACAAGTTATGAAGTGAATTGATCGTCGCAGATGTTTTTTAGAAATCTCTGCTGTAGTGTTACTTGTTTATTTTTTTTAACAATGTATTCGTTACACAAACTATGATACAGTTATTCATCTGAATTACATTTTTTAGACATATTGTAATTAATTTTTTGTAGTTAAGTCAAGTCTCTCAGGGAAAGTTATTTTACAGAAGCCGTTTTGCAAGTAAATTTATTACAATCAACATTTAATAAAAGCAGGTATCATGTCAGCTTTATTTGAAACTAGCTACTTAGCCCGGCTCTGCACGGGATCTATCTTGAGGAAAAATGTCATGTCAAGTGACGCGTGTGTCTAAAAGTCCCGATTAAAAAGTCAATAGTTTGCAAAACGCAGAACGAGAAATTAATCAATCGCCAATTTTTTTAAAAATCAGTCCGTTACAGGAAAAGCCCAAAGCAAAAGCAAGAATTTTATTAGTTTATGTTCAAGGAAAAAATGGCAAGCCTTTTTATCATTAATAATTTTTTTCACCCTATTTAATTTCTTTCACGCTCGTGTAGACGATTTTTATAAATCCAATTTAAAATGGATATTTGGAAATTTAAAAATTCCCATATCTTTCTTTAGGGTGCAGGTATCGATTAGTGATTTTGAAAACCTTTGGAAGGAAACTTTCCTAACAGGTATTTTTTGCGTTCTTTCGAATGAGATTCAGGTCGAGAAGATACGATAAGTATTTCGCTAGACAGAGCCATTTTGAAGTCCTTTATTCGAAATTCGAACGGATCGGTACTTTTTTCACGCTTAAAAACCAACCTATGATCCTTCCCGGGTTCCCAAGTATCTCCCTGCCAAATTTCGTCCAGATCCGACGGAAACTGTGAATTTGTATAAGGTACACATACAAAAACATACATATTCTTTGTTTTATTTATGTGGATTATTATTTAAAAAAAGAAATCCCACCTTCAAAAATATTAGTACTAGATATTTAATTTCTCTCCTTTTCTTCTTTATGACGAGATCCATGCACTTATGTTCAAGTTCTTGAAGCCTTCTTTAAGTGTCGGTGGCATTCATTCCTTAAGCGTGTCCCTCATTTATTGTCTGGGTATGTATGTATGACGCAGGAGCCTTTTACAAATCACCAGCACAAGATCGTTCTACAAACTGAAGTGAATTCATTTGCCGCATCACCAACCGCGATAACGGAGACGAGAGGGTGTGAGGGGAGGGGGGGTCCTTGCCCCCGCCCCCCCTCTCTTCGAATTTCAAATCCTGGAAATCCGGCCTTATTTAGCCCGGGAATGCTCGGCTTGTGCGATTTAAGCCGCCTCCATCGATCTACTCGAGTGTCCCATGGAGACCTGTTCGAGGGCTCCTCGACACCATTAGAACGTTGGGATCAGCCGAAGCGTGGATATCGATTCATCGATACACATGCTGGAGAGTTTTCATCTGTTTTACATTAAAGGAAATATACCGAATGACATAGACTTAGATGTACGTGTGGAGTCAATTTTAATCGCCATTGGTAAGAAAGAAGTGCATGTGTTTTCCTCAAATGGTAGTTACTTTAATTTAAGGAGTTTGGCTTATCGAGAGCTATGTACGATGGATGTACTGTATAAACAAGCAATATTCAGAACTGGGGTACTGATTCTCAGCTTTTCTGCAAATTCCCACTACTTTGAAAAACTTAGTAATTGCGATCTTTCTCCTTTATTCTTATTTGGATTTATATTCATTAAAAAAATTAAGATTTTATGCGTAAAAAGGAAGTTTAATAGATCATTCCAATCTTATTGAGCTCCGAAGAATACGATCAAATGTATCTACTAATAGAGCAGTCGGAAATTTTCTTTTCTTCACCCAAAATGACTTTTTACGCAACGCTACCGGCAGATAGAATTCGGACTAATCCAACAAAATCGAGTTCAACGAGCCCGTTAGTCACGAAACTTTGGTTAAACAAGCCCCCCCCCCCCCAGCTTCCTGGTGTTAAGTTTTTCCAGAGTTCTGGTACACACTGCAAATTTTGCAAAAGTGTTTTTTTTTTTTTTTTTCGAAACTCAGAATTTCTCTATTTTAAGAGACTGTAAAGCTAAATTTCCACGTAGCTCATCAACTGGAATGATCATTTTAAAGTGTGATTTTTTTTTATTGAATCATCCAATTTGATTTTATTTTTACAACTGAATGAATTGACATTGAAATGAATATAAAACTCATTTTTCGTAATAACTAAGCTTATATACGTGAGT
>JAXGGA010012202.1:0-39567 GCA_038373865.1 Uloborus plumipes | reverse complement strand
ATTTGAAAGGTGGCTAACCCTTGTTTTCAATTTATTACATTGAGCGAAAGAAAGGGCCACTTTGGAGTTTAGCCAAATATGGTCGTGGGTACCATGGCTGTAGGGGAAATTTTACATGCGTTCATAACTTTAGTTAGCATATATCATGCAAATGCAATCATAACTTGGATTCTTTTGATTTGAACTTTCGTTGCATTATATACAGACATAGGCGGCTCGTACAGGGGGCAAGGGGGGCAACCGCCCCCTCACTTCCAAAGGTAAAGGAGCCTTGCCCCCTCATTTTTCACGATTATAAAGTGATGATTGAGTGAAAAATGATTTTTTACTCAGGAATTGATTAATTTCACGAAGATAACAGCTGAAAATTCCATAACTTCGGACTTTTACATATTATTTCATTTAAATTAATGGAAAAACTACTAGCCTCTTTGATTTTTGAGGCCTTATTCCACATTTTTTAGAAGTCATTTAATCAGTGATGTTAAAATCCAACACAACATAGCAACATTTTTCACCGAAAAGAAAAGAAAAACTTTCAAGGGTGATTATGCTTTGTAACCCCCCCCCCCTACATATTTCTCTTGACCCCTACTTTTTTAGTGTACCAGCTGCCTTTGCATGTAGACTTGTTTTTAAAAATCATAATTACGTCATGTCTACATAACATTTTTTAAGAGAGGAGGGGGGATAGAGGTTATCACCACAGCTTTCCACAATCGCCCGCACATGTGTTAGGAGAGCCACTGCTCTTATGTTTAACAGCTTTTGGAGACTTAAACTACAAAATTGAGAGGTTAGGAGCAGTACCATTTGCAGTGGTCCTTTTGATGCTAATGTTTCCAAACATTAAAAAAGTTCTGATTTTTTTTTTTTTTTCAAAGCTATGATAAAGTCTGTAACCCTTAATCTCTTTTATGTTGCATAATGGAGGACTCGCACACTTGTAATTTTACCAATCCCACTCAAAACTTTTAATCCTAGTTGAATCGAGGCAATACAACTCGTAAAAATCAGTATGAAGAGGCAGTTTCTAAAAGAACTAGACAAAAATTAGGTGTTCAGATGTACACCATTTTTGATTTCGCTAAAATTTTTACACAAGGGACTTCTAAAGATGTCAAAAGACATGGATTTTTTCTTTTCCCTAAAAAAATTTTTTGGCGACCTCTAAAAATTTGCAAAGTTTAGCCCAATGTAGAAGTTTTACGAAATCGACATTTATTAAAGTTTCATTATCTTTGCATATTGAGCATCAACAAAAGTATTCTTCACCATTACATCATTGCATTTAGTATCCAAATCGAAATAAATTTTATAGCTGACTTTCGGTTGCTAATGTCGGGACGGACATCTGCATGTTGTGCATCAAAAAGAGTATTTTTTACCGTTACATAATCACATTTAGTCTCGAAATTGAAATATATTTTAAATTTAATAGTTGACCTTCTGAGGATCCTGTTAGGGGCGGCCAAACTTTGTCGAAGAAAGTGAAAAAGTGTCATGTTTGAGGTCCCCTAGCTTCCTGCACTGGGGTTTAGTAGCAGTTTTTGCTTGGAACATAGTTAGTGCTATATACACATTACTTAAATCGATCATTAGTTACAAGGCTAATAATCGGTGCTGAGAAAATAGCTATTTTTGCACGTATAGAAACAAAAAAGTGTTCAATTTGTGACCTTATAACTCTGTGCGCTGAAGATTAACAGGAAACTTGATAAGTGTACTTAAAGCTAGAATGCATGTACTTTAACAAGCAAGTGACAGAACTATAGGAAAATGTCCTGGAGGTTCATAAAGTGCACTTCAAGATGAGGAAATTGCAAGTGTTAACGACACATCCAGTTAGTTTTACTCGAGTTATATGCTTTGTCTTGCATGTTTTATCATACAATCAATCGGTAAAGCAACCATACCCTTGATTTACACTGTCAGAATATTGCTTTTATCTTAAGTAATAAAACATGGCTTAGTAATTTTTTTCTACCATGGTAGTTAACCACTTGCCTGACTATCCCGAGTTATCTCAGGCTCATATGAGTTGCAGGTAATTGTTGGTCCCGAGAAAACTCAGGTTACACTAAAGGATTTTGCACCTACAAAAAATTAAAAACTCAACTTGAAGTCTACATATTTTGTTTCATTTCAGTGTATTTAAAAATCAAATTTAAACAAATGTTTTTTTTTTTCCAGAAACATTAATTGGGGAAGCAGTTAAGATCAGAGAAAATAACTTTCTGAGTCAATAATGTGCTGCCTAAAATGAAGTAGAGAAGTCATTATCAAACAAAAGTAAATTAAGCTATCTTAATTGAAATCACCAAAAATATACCAAAAGGTAAATAGCGTGGGGGTGGGGGGTATTGCCGTAGCCTACGTGGAATGGCGCTCCGCTTTATACCAGCCTGTAATTTTCGACCTATTTCTAAAGCTAAAAGGGGATGAAAAAATTAGTACTGCAAACGCGCCATCTGTCGGCTCAAAGCGCATTTAAAAGTAAATTATTTTAAAAAGTTATATTAATTTAATACCGTTTTTAAAATTTTTAACTTTATTTTTGAAAAAGAATTATGAATTTAAATTTAAAAAAATGAAAAAACATTTTATTCAGAGAAATAAACTTGTTAAATAAAAAAATAAACGAAAATTAAAGAATAATGAAAATGAAAAAAATAAATAAATAAAGATTTAAAAAATCATTAATTTTTAACTCTGAAATGTGGGGGGGGGGGGCACTAACGATGGATCCGTTACTTTTGAAAGTGAGAGAGCAGTCATCCTCTTTATCCCCTGTACAAGCCGCTTATGCTTCGAATGACCCCCCCCCCCCCAAAAAAAAGCCCGAGACCCCACCAGAAAGTGAAAGAGAAAATCTTTAAAGCTTTTCCCCGTAACAGTTTAGGGGACGGCATTATTTCAACTTGGCCCATCCGCCATCCCTCAAGCACCTCCGTAAACGAGACTCCCTAGGTAGGCTCATTTTGCTCTAGCCGGGGGGGGGGGAGCGTTTTCATCATTTAAGGGCGGACGTCATCACTTTTGGGTGCGACCACTGGGTCTTTTGGTAGTAAAATGTCTCTTTTTCCGAATTTAAAGTAACTCTCTCAAGGTCATACATGTTGTTGTCAGATTCATACTAAAAACACTAAGTTATGTTTTTCAGACAAAAATATATGTGTTTGTGAAAAAATTTCTGAAATCGTACAATTTTTATACACAACACAACATCTTTCTGTATTGATAAAGGCGTTTCTTGTAGCTCCAAATCAGATGTAAGCGATACATACTTCTTTTGCAAATTCGCACTTTAAAAACATTTTTAAAATCTGTCTTACACAAAAATGAATATTTTACTACAGTTAATCGATTTATCAATATCTTTTTTTACAGTTCGTATGGTTTTTTGTCGCTTTTCGATGTAATATGAATTGAGTATATAGCCCCCTTTCACTTTTGAAAAAATTTGCTTGTATCCATAATTTTAAAATTTTCTTGCTTCTCTGTTTTAGAGAAAAAATAGAATTGAAATTATCTGAAAGTGCCTTTAAAAAAGTAAAAATATTTTTAGTGAAAAGTGAAATGAGATTTCACGAATATACACGTCATCAATCAGCAATCAGTTTTTCTAAATCAGCAATTCACAACTAGTGGTCCAGTAAACCGCTGCCGGTCAGCACAAAAATTGACCGGTATCCATTATTTTTGCTAGTCCAAGCTTGAAAAAAATTCCTTACTCAGGTCTTTTTAAAGGTAAATTAAAAAATAATACTGATAATATCATGGGGACATCTTTTATGTAAATTTTGTATTCCATTTTTGTGACTTTCAATAAAATTTCAGCAATGTTTTTTGTGTTTTTATAACTTTTGCAATAATTACTAATTTATTACGGAGTCCGTTAAAACTCACCGCCACGGCGACTCGCTGCGGCCAGCGACCTCTACACACAGTTGCCAAAACAATACTTCCAATGAATGCCATCTCTCGAGGAGAGTGGAAACTAATCCGCTCGTGCTTTTCAACCAGAATTATTTTTAAACTAAAATAATAACTCCTTACCAGGGGTCTGTCCAGGATTTTTTACAGGGTCCGTTTTTTGTGAAATGCTAAATAATTTTGTGAAAAATCAAATAATTTTGTAAAAATCAAATTATGAAAAAAAATGTAAAAGTAAAGTTTGAATTTAATAAAAAATAAAAATAAATTTCATTTATTTTCCTCTTAAAACATCGAATTAAACATCAAAAATGCGAAAAATCCGATTCCTGTAGCGGATGCAAAGAGATTGCAGTTTTCAAAGTGATGGCATCAAAAACATAAAAACGGCATATAAGTTTGGTAAAAAAAATTTTAAAGGTCTATGATAAACATAATATTAATATCTGTTAATAAAATTAATGCAAAAATAAAATGAAACGATCCATTCAGTGTTTAACATTAGACTCACAAAAGAACAGTTAATTTTGCTTTAAAAATTTAAAAATAATAATCTGAACAAAAAATGAAGTGAATTTCCAGTTATTTGCCTCCTAATAAATAGTAATTCGCTTGAAAAATAAGTAAAATTTGATTTTCATATCGGAAGTGGCGATCGCATTTTTCAAAATGAAAGCATCAGAAGTATAAAAACGGTAAATACAATAATTTATTAAAGTCAAGTAATTTTAGAATTCCATTTCATCAAGTTTATATGATGAATGTCATTAATAATCACCGACATATTCGCCAAAAATTCGGAGGAAAAAATACGAAAGTAGGGAGACGTAGCAAAACAGACAATACGAGACTTCCAATATTAACCAGACGAAAAATACATTAATTATTCCTAAATATAACCAAAACACCACCCTTGCAAGCATAAAAAAAAACCACAATTTTCGGCCGAAATAAGGTCAAAACGTCGCACCACGTCAGATGTAAATAATTTTAAATAGCTGGTCCCTCTATCAGAAGAAATCCCATTTTTTCTCCAACCCTCGCAATCTGTTTGCAGTTCTAAGTTCATTTCGTAGATAATTGCTATTATTTATTCCTTTTTGTTCAAATTAAAAGCAGGGAGAAAACTCCTTACTCTGCATTTCCAGAGAAATCTGTAACAGCAACATCGCAGCCAGGGGCTGCCCTAGCGGCGGACATTCCGGACCCCTGTCCGGGGCGGCAAATTTTAGGGGCGGCTTTTTGGCTCGAATATAACAAATACGTTTTCTTTAAGGCAAAAAACGTTCAAAAAAATGAAACAAATATCATTCTTTTTGCACTTTGGAATCCTGAAAGGTATGAATGTAGCGATGTTTAAGCACGTTATTTTAATGTATCCATTTCAAGGCAACATTTTCGGCTATTTCAACATAACCTATTAAAATAAACGAATATATATTTAGAAAATAAACGCATCTTTAGAAACTATAATTGTCAATGGAGACATTTTAAAAAACAAACTAGCTACAGCAGATAACTTTCGAACGTCGAGATTTTGAAATTATTGAAAGAAGCTGGGGCACCTAAAACGTAGTTTTTTTGGGAGGGAAAAAAATCTCAATTCATCAAATGAAGCGCCGAATTTTACCGAACGAATAAAAGAAAAAATTATAAAATGTGTGCATGCATAAATACTTACATCTGCTGAGAAGAGATACAAGGCCTCATTGAAAAAAAAATAACAATAAAATAATGCATAATTGTAATATTAAAAAACTGTCTCGCTGTCTTCAAAATTTCCGAACCATTAATGAAAATTTGCCGAATATGATTTTTTTTGGAGGTCATAGTATCCTCCCACCGATGTGCGCCTGATACTAGTTTTGTAAATTATATATAAAAAATCAAATATTCTTCAATATTTCCAAAGCTTTTCTTAAAGATTTTCCTACTTAAAAAGAAAAATTATCTTTGGATCAAAACTATATTTCATAACTGACACCTGCTGTCAGAGGCTAAAAAGTGCAAATAAAGTTCCTTAAATATAATTGTTTTAAAGGTCTTGAAAACAATTAAATAAATCTTTGAAACTCTTTGATAAGTGCTGCAACTTTATTTTTTATCAAATTCATAAAGCATCAATTATCCGTAGGGCCGGGATATTAAGGGGAAAAAAGGGACAAAAATAGCCTGTTTTGCCTACAACAAAGTTTTTGGGACTACAAAGGGCCCTATATCTAAAATAGCTTAGGGCGATATTCGGTTTAAATCCGACCCTGAATATAGCATTTTATTTTATCCCACTTTTTTTAATTCACAACATCTACTTATTGAGTTGTATTTATAAGCAAATTATTTCTTGTCAAACTTTAAGAGAGGCGGCATTTTGTATTTTTGTCCGGGGCGGCAAAACTGCTAGGGCCACCCCTGATCGCAGCGAGACATTTTGATTTGCATAAGATAAAACAAACAAAAGTAGTTAATTTCTTTAAAAGCCAACAACAAGTGCTACATTTTCCATTTAAGATTTATCGCCCAAGCATAGCAGGCAGGAAGTGTGCCGCTGCCGACTTTTTTTTTTTCCTTGCAAAAGTGGCAGATAAGCGAATCCCTTCTTTAACTTCAGAAAAGGCCCAAAAATTATGAGCTTTTTACACAGAAATATGCTATGAGTTATTTTAATTTCAGATTTGCTTTTTGAATGGGTAATGGGCGAAATGTCCATTTAGTTTGATTAGCATTTTGTGAAGGGTCCGTTTTGCTCGATCGTATTTTTGTGAAGGGTCCGTTTTGCTTGATCGCATTTTTGTGAAGGGTCCGTTAACGGACCCGAATTTCCTCTGGCCAGACCCCTGCTTACATATTGTGCAATGTTAGTTAGCCTGAAGCCTTCCTGATAAAATGGGCTGTTCAACACAAAAAGAATTTTTAATTCGAACCAGTATTTCCTGAGAATAGTTGTATACGGTTGCTATGAACAGTCAGGAGTCTGTCCAGGATTTTTCACAGGGTCCGTTTTTTGTGAAAAACTAAATAATTTTGTGAAAATTACAATTTTGGAAAAAAAAAATTGAATTTTATAAAAATAAAAATAAATTTCATTAATTTTCCTCTTAAAACAGTGCATTAAACATCGAAAATGCGAAAAATACGATTCCTGTAGCGGATGCAAAGAGATTGCAGTTTTCAAAGTGATGGCATTAAAACGGCAAACAAACGAGTTCATTTTGGTGAAAAATTTTCACAACTGCATTTTAAAGGTCAAGGTCTATGATAAACATATTATTTCTATGTGTTAACACAATTAATGCAAAATTGAACGGACCATTCAGCGGTTAACATTTAGACTCATAAAAGAACAGTTAATTTTGCTTTAAAAATTTTAAAATAATGATCTGCACAAAAAATAAAGCGAATTTTCATTTATTTGCCTCCTAATGAAGAGTAATTAATTAGCTTGAAAAATAAGTAAAATTTGATTTTCATATCGGATGCAGAGATCGCATTTTTCAAAATGAAAGCATCAGAAGTATAAAAGCGGTAAATAAAATAATTTATTAAAGTCAAAATAAATTTAGAATCACATTTCATCAGGTTTATATGATGAATGTCAAAAAAAATGACCGACATATTCGCCAAAAATTCGGAGGAAAAAATACGAAAGTAGAGAGACATAGCACAACAGACAATACCGAACTTCCAATATTAACAGACCAACGAAAAATTCATTAATTATTCCTGAATATAACCAAAACACCACACTTGTAAACACCCAAAAAAAAAAACAGACAATTTTCTGCCAAAATAAGGTCAAAACGTAACACCAAAGACGTCAGATGGCTATAATTTTAAAAAGTTGGTCACTCTATCAGAAGCAATCCCATTTTTTCTCCAACCCTTGCTATCTGTTTGCAGTTGTAAGTTCATTTCGCAAATAATTGCTATTATTATTAATTCCTTTTTGTTTAAGTCAAGAGCAGGGAGAAAAATCCTTACTCTGCATTTCCAGAGAAATCTATAACAGCAACATCGCAGCAAGCCATTTTGATTTGCATATGATAAAACAGAACAATTAAAGCAAAACAACTACCTTTTTTTAGTTGTTACATTCTTTAAAAGAGCAAACAAAAAGTGCTACGTTTTACATTTAAAATTTATTGCTTGCCCAAGCATAGCAGGCAGGAAGTGTGCGGACTTTTTTTTTTTTTTTTTCGCAAAATTGATTGATAAGCGATTCCCTTCTTTAACTTCAGAAAAGGCACAAAAATTATGGGCTTTTACACAGAAATATGCTATGAGTTATATTGATTTCAGATTTGCTTTTTGAATGAATAATGTGTGAAATGTCCGTTTTGTTTGATCAGCATTTTGTGAAGGGTCCGTTTCACTGGATCGTATTTTTGTGAAGGGTCCGTTTTGCTTGGTCATATTTTTGTGAAGGGTCCGTTAACGGACCCGAATTTCCTCTGGCCAGACAGACCCCTGACAGTACTCTACTTTTTTGAAAACTGAGTATCTTTCTATGTATCTATGTCCTGTTTCTTTCTCCTGAATGCCAATGAGCTAAACGTCGAACCAGGTACCGATCGATCGTAATTTTTCAGGCATAATTAGTTTTAATTAACATAAGGTTTAATAAAGAAATTCGGAAGAAATTTAAAAAAATCTTCAAATTCGCTCTTCTCGAGACATGGAGTTTGTTAAAAGTATTGTTTTGGCAACTGTCATTGTGTGTAGAGGGCGCTGGCTATAGCGAGCCGCCGTGGCGGCGAGTTTGTTGCTTTGCCGAAAGCGGATGTGTCACTTGACATCGCTTTCATTTCTAAGGTAGCCCGTGCAACGCCAGGGCACGCAGCTTGTTTTAATAATAATCTTAATGAGAATTTTGAATGATAAGGCTTCTCTGAAATTGATATGAAATTCATTCCGATTCATTCGATGGTATTTTTATCTTTATCTAATACCAACAATATTGATAACGGGGCCAACGGGCAAAGCACATAAGATTTTTATCCCGAGCAACTTGCACTCTTTTTAAATAATCGCTAGTTTAAGATATTAAGTGCCACACTTTTTTTTTCTTAATTTATTCATGAGATTAAAATTTTGTCATTTTCAACAGCGATATGTTTCTTGTTATTTTATAATGTTTACTTTCACACATCTTATGTGAATGAAATATTTATCAGAGTAATGTAAAACAATGAGTGAGAAAAAAACATTAATGAATAAGTAAACAAAATGAGCTAAAGTTTACAAATACCTTTGTGCTAAAGATGTACAGAAAATAACAACGTTACGATGCACAAATGAGCAGGGATACTGCAGACACGTGTTTCGGCGTTACAAGGAACGCCTTTATCAATGCAAAAAAGTTGTGAGCTTATGGATGCACAGACATCCGACAAAAGCAACGGAAACAGAAGCGAACAGCTATTTCACTTTGCATCATCCACTTTGCCCAACGAGCATCTTGACGAATTGCATTGAGCATTTAAATTCAAAAAATGCTTAACATGAACTAAATAAGTACTGCCCTGGATATTAGTAGATCCTAATTAGCACTTAAAATGATAAATACAAGAATTTTAATGACAATAAATATTTTTCGAAACCTCCGAATTTTACAATAAGTGAATCAACTTCTAAAAACCACTTGTATAGTTTTTTCGTTGATCTCCAGAAGTATTTAGTTCCTGACAGGAATCAACAAAATGTTCAGGAACTTAGTTAAAATATTGCTTGAAACGTGGCGCTGCAAACTGAAAATATTTCTCCATTTCACTTTGCCCCTCTATTTCACTTTGCTCCTCATTCACCTACTTGTATAGTGTGCCCCGATACAAAAATGTTTGGCCTTGAAAGAACTCATTTCAGTGTGGGACTAACGGGGTGTACTAACGGGGGGGGGGGGTGTTCCTGGCGCTGATTGCGTTGTAGCTATTTTTTAGGCAAGCTAATATTAGTTTTATTTGTTTGTTCATTTTTTATATCATTTTGAGGGAGTCTCGTTTACGGAGGTGCTTGAGGGATGGCGGATGGGCCAAGTTGAAATAATGCCGTCCCCTAAACTGTTACGGGGAAAAGCTTTAAAGATTTTCTATTTCACTTTCTGGTGGGGTCTCGGGCTTTTTTTGGGGGGGGGGGGGCATTCGAAGCATAGGCGGCTCGTACAGGGGATAAAGAGGATGACTGCTCTCTCACTTTCAAAAGTAAAGGATCCATCGTTAGTGCCCCCCCCACCATATTTCAGAGTTAAAAATTAATGATTTTTTAAATCTTTATTTATTTATTTATTTATTTTTTCATTTTCATTATTCTTTAATTTTCGTTTATTTTTTTATTTGACAAGTTTTATTTCTCTGAATAAAATATTTTTACAATTTTTTAAATTTAAATTCATAATTCTTTTTAAAAAATAAAGTTAAAAATATTAAAAACGGACATAAATTAATATAACTTTTTAAAAATAACTTACTTTTTTTAAAAAAATCATGGGGTGAAAGTGCATAAGACTTGTTTGCTGCTGCACTCATGTATATGTATGGGAAAATAATATTTTTTTGTGATGCATTATTAGTTTTTAAAGCATTTTTATTGCGTCCTAAAGTTTTAAAATACATTTAGCAAAACGCAGAAACAACTAAGTGGCAGCTGATAACTTCACATAGGATTGAAAATCCTAGAAAAAATGTTGTTTTTAAAAAAAGATAAATTTTTTTGCTTTTTCAAAAGTAACTTGTTCATTTTTTAAGCTGAAGCGCAATTACTGACAGAGTCGTGTTCATCTAGCGTTAATTTAATTTCCAAGCAAAAAAATTTCTTTTCAGTAGCTTTTGGAGATCAACCTGAGTTGTTACAATGCTAGTGAATTGAAATTTTGAAAAAAAATGCCCATAATTTTTGAAAAATCTACCAAGTCTGACACTCAAAATCCCGTAGGGTTTCATTATAAAAGCGCTTTGTTTGGTACTGCTAACGCGACATCTGGCGGCGAAATTCCTTGCCCCTGTCCCTCGCTTTTTGAGGGAAAATTACAGGCTGGTGTAAAGCGGAGCGCGATCTTCGTATGCTACGGTATTGCAGTAGAAATTGTAATAGTTTTGAAGATCCTTTTTATATATTTTTTAATATTTCAATCAGGATATTTTATTTTGTTTGATGACTTCTTTTCTTCCATTTTAAACTACATTATTGCACAGAAAGTTATTTTCTCTGGAAAAACTACTATGATAGCAAAAATTACTGAGTCATATTTTATAAATTATCTTAAAATCAATGTTATGACATTGTGAATCAAGGTATGGTTCCCTTACTGTAGGGGTGCACAACCTTTTTCAGTGAAGGGCCACGTTCGTAACAGGAACTCCATTGGAGGGCCGCATGCAAGACCATTATTTGGAGGGCTCGTGAAGGGTAATTGCCACCCCCCCCCCTCTCGCATGCTTTGAGAAATTGTCATGTTTTTTTTTTTTTTCTTTTTTAATTTTGAATAAATTTTGTCATGTAACTTGCATTGAGCACATATCCTTTGCCCCCTGGAAAATTTTGAAAAATGATGGGCCTGGCATCAGCATGCACCAGTACTTTCTCTCAACTATTAGAAACTTGATTTGCATATATCAGACGTCAGTGAGGCAACTACTCCATCTCTTTCAAGATCTTCATTAACAAGAGCTCTAACCTTTTCTTTTTTTTTTTCGTTTTTTAGATCGAAAAATATCCATTCACCACGGGGCGAGTGCAAAAAAATTAAAAAATGATAGCTAAACAAAAAATTATCATATTTGTTTTGAAAAATACGCTTGCATTCTTGTTCAGTATGATTTGCAAAGTGCACCACAAAATCGCTTCAAAAATATGAAGAAATATCGTAACCTGAAAGCTGATGCTAAAAAATTGCTGAAAAATTACATGTAAACTCTTAAATTACGCTTTGCACGCAGCATCGAAAAAACATGTGAAATTATGCCCAAAAGGCAAAGCATTAATCATATAAAGTCAAATAAGTAGAATTTTTACCATTCAAGTTGGAAACGTAGACCTTGAGCAAAGAGTATTAAAAAAATACATGTAACATTTTTCAAAATGGTGCGTTTTTTTTTTTATTGGTTGTCTTGGTTGTTACTACAACAATTATTAGATTTTCTGAATCAATACCAAGAAGCTATAAGGGTCTGCTGTCCACTGATTAGTAATTGAAAATTGAAATTTTCAGGTCCCCTCTTTTTTCCAACAAAGTCCTGAAATCTTTTTTCAAACAAATTTTAGAGCGTTTTAATTGGTGTGTGTAGTTAAAAACCCCACCAGGAAAACCTTTTACTTCATCTTCCTCTCTGAGTTAAAAGAAAAACTTTCTGATTTTTTTTTTTTTTTTTTTTCATTTATTTTTGCCTTTTTTCAACAGCAAAAATTAAATGCACTCGAGGGCCGCACATCGCTACGCGGTAGGCCGCATGTTGTGCACCCCCGTGCAATAAAAACATGCAAGACAAAGCATATAACTTGAGTATAACCAACTGGATGCGTCGTTAACATATATGCAATTTACTCGTCTTAAAGAGCTCTTTATGAGCTACCACGACATTTGCCCATAGATCAGTCACTTATTTCTGAAAATGCGTGCGTTCTAGTTTAAAAATACCCATCAAGTTTCCTGTTGATAATCAGTGCACGGAGATATAGGATCACGAAGTGTGCACAATTAACTTGATGTGCCATAAACACATGCAACTTCCTCATCTTAAAGTGCACTTTATGAGCCTCCAGCACATTTGCCCATTGTTATGTCACTTGTTTGTGAAAAAAACATTACATTCTAGTTTAAAATACAATCATAAGTTTCCTGCTGACCCTCATCGCACAGAGATGTAAGATCACAAAGTACATTTTTTCGTTTCTGTACGTACAAAAACAGCCATTTTTCATCAGCACTGAGGATTAGCCTTACAACTAATGATCTATTTAAGCAATATATATATATATATATATATATATATATATATATATATATATATATATATATATATATATATATATATATATATATATATTACTAAGTTTCATGCAAAAATTGTTACTGGCACTCAGTGCTGGGAGTTAGGGGGCCTCAAACATGACACTTCTTCACTTTCTTCAGCAAAGTTTGGCCGCCACTAACAGGATCCCACAAAAGTCAACTATAAAATTTAAAATATATTTCAATTGAATGTGATGATGTAACGGAAAAAAAATACTCTTTTTGATGCACAACATGCAGAGCTAATGGAATTCTAAAAAAAAAAAAATTCAATTAAAAAAAAAATTTTTTTATCGAAAAAATCATGATTTTTTCACCCTGCATTCTAGTATCCCCTACTCATAGTTAATGCTACTAAAACTGTTCTGGTGTAAAATTTTTAAAAAATCTCGTCCCAAAAGGCTAAAAACTCAACTAGATAAACTCATTATCGAAAGAAAGAACTATGAAAAGAAAACATCGGGGTAATGCGCACAAAAATCCGCAACATAGTTTCTACTTTAACACTGCGGACATGACGAATTTCCCTCAATATGATAGCTGAACATTGCTAACTAAAGATTTGAAAATCAATACTCTTTATTAAGTTTATGGCAACTACATTTTTTTCTCTATTACTGTCGGCCCCGCTTTATCGGTTAACGGATAAACAAATACCCGGCTTACGAATAAAACATTCTGGAACTAAATATTTCCCATGCCATAGATGCAATGTTAAAGATCCCCGCTTAATCGTATAATATTTTTTGGAACCGATAGTATTCGTTTAACCCTTAGTTTGGCACATATCAAAAATTTAAAAATTTTGACAAATGTTTTTTTATTTTAGTTTTTTTGGGCTAAAATACATAAATATTACATAGTTAAAAAAAAATTTCATGGGAAAAAATGAAAAGAAAATCGGTTTTATAAATTGTGTATCCTGTAGGATACACTGCCAAAGTAGCAAATAAGAATACATAAAAACCTTTTTATAAAATGTAATAAAGTATTTATTTACAATACAACTACATCTATAAATTATTATACAAATCAAAATACAAAAGAAATTAAAAATGAAAGGGAACATACCTGTAATCGACGTGACGCCGTGTTGTTTTGGTAGAACACTATGTAACACTTATAAACTTAATACTGAACGTGTTGCTTTGTAAATAGCCACAGTAAAGGCAGATGATGAAAAAGAATGTTCGAATAATGCTATAGGTTAAAAGCCAGCCCCCTAGTGGGCGCCTAATTCAAATTAAAAAATGTAGAAAGTAATGTATCCTGTAGGATACATTGCCAAACTAAGGGTTAAGCAGGGCAGATAGTATATGCAAAAATAGATTGAAAGATTAATTTATTTTGTTTTATTTTCTGCTGCCGACATGGTTCTTCATTTGGTCGAAACACAAAAGTAAAGACTGAAGGCATCTTACCTGTAATTCAATGCAACTAACATAAAAACATTTAATTAAAGCCTATACATCACATAAAAGGGGCTTCATCCCAAGCAATTTATTGACACCAAAAAATATCGTGACTAGAAATATAACCATCTAGGAAGTCCGGGCTCCTGTCATAATATAAAACTTCGAACGAGCATAATTTTTTTTTCCGATCTAAATTCATTTTTTATAAAACATAAGAGCTAATCCTCACAGACGAACATGAAACATATTATTTCCTTTAGTATTTGTTTCTGCTGCAATGTTTTATAATGCACAGGATTTTTTTTAATTTGCCGTATTTGCTACCAACATGATTTTGAAGCAATAAAAAGAGTTCTATTGTCATGGATTAAATTAAAACCTGAACATTTTGTCATACATTGTGTGTTCAATAAAGTTTACTAAATAGACAAAATATTGTTTTGGTTTTTAATTAGAAGTGCTTGGGAAATTCATGTGGGACTTAAATTAGCACTTTTTCTGAAATTCACCAACACATACATTCTTATTGCACCTAACAAATATCTTTCAGAAATGTATTGCTTTAAATGGTGTTTCTGAAATATTTTTTTTATCTTCTTAGAACAAGGAAAATTTCTTGCTCTTGATTTGGGTGGCACAAATTTCCGTGTGTTGTGCATAGATTTAGATGGAGATCAGTTTAATATGATAAATGAAATTTATGAAATTCCTCAATCAATCATGCTTGGATCAGGAGAACAGGTTAGTATTTATTCATAATCCTAATGCGCCTTTAATTTTATTCTTCATAGCATTGTAATATTATTATAATATTTTGATTTTTGTAATTTGTTCCGAATAAGTAGCTATAAGTTATAAGACTTTGAATGAGTACCTAATGAAATAATGTAACATATACTAAAAAAACATACAATTGAGCAGTCATGATGAAAGCTGTTAGTTTCAAAAGACATTAGCATGATGTAACGAAAGTCGAAGCTCTTGTTAAAAGAAGAAAAAAAAATCTGTATTCTCGATATTTCTTTTTTCTTTTTGTTTGACAATTAGCCTCTTGCTCCCGCACATTTGCTCTACCACACTAGTTGGACATACTACAATGGTATTTTTTCTAGGCACTTACATGGGCCATTTTAAGAGAAAGCTCTCATTTTATCTTGCACATGACAGGTCATGTATTTCATTTAAATGTAATAACTTAAAAGTAATGAAAAAATTTCTTCCTTAAGAAATCACACATACCTTTGTGATTTCTTAAGTAACAAAGTTTTGTTCAACACGCTTTTAAATTAATATTTTTAATTAAATATATAAGTTACATGCGGGGCAAAATGTCCATTTTGCCATGGAATGTCCCATGAGCGGATCATGCATTATGGGGAGGGGACTGTATTTTTATAATTGGCTCTTCGGAAATGATGTCAATCTGAGCAGGAAAAAGTGGTGAAACAGAGTTTCAAACAAGGGAGAAGTATTGAAAATAAAAAGTTTGTTTTGTCTCATTTTGGTTAAAATAACAGCATTTAAAGAACATATCAAACATTTATGTATTTTGAATGGATATTTTTCTTATGGGGGCTTATTTATAAAATGAAAATTCAGCTTTTTTCAAATAATTTTATTTTGTATGTTCACTGATTAGATTTTGTAATAAAAAACATTATACAAATTTAGGTCAAAATTCAATCTTTGGTAAAAGTATAAATTTAAAAGATCTAAATTCTGCTTGTGAGTATTTTTAATCATAAATTAAGGCTCACATGTAAAGCAAATCTGATTAAAGTTTCTGAAATGCTGTAGTTTCTAGTTGCTCTTTTATATTAATATTTTATTACTATGCATTAATGATGTTATTTATTACAAACATTGATTTTATTTTGGCACACAGTTTACGTTTAAAAATACAATTAAGTATATGATATATACCACTTTGTTTCTGAAGTGAAAATGTATGTTTATATAACATAGTATGACATGTGGGAAAAAGAGGGGAGAAGAAGGTGTCATGGTGAAGTATAGCATTTTGTGATTAAGTAGGAAGTGGAGTCAAAAATATTGAATGGGAAAAAGCGACATCATTTGTAAACAGCCAATACTACCAAAGCAAAATATTATATGTATATAATGTGCTTATTAATATTATATAGAATAACTTCACTACCATTTTCGGAATTTGTGAAAATAGTTATTATGTACTATATGCTTTATGTATTCAAGCTCAAAATTTATTTTTTTCAGCTGTTTGATCATATTGCTGAATGTTTAGGTCATTGCTTAGAACAGCTAGGTTTGACTCACAGAACACTGCCTTTGGGCTTCACTTTCAGTTTCCCTTGTTTGCAGAGGGGCCTTACTAGTGCTATTCTTGTTAATTGGACAAAAGGTTTTAATTGCTGTGGCGTTCAAGGAAAGGATGTTGTGCAGCTGTTACGTGAAGCTGTGAAACGGAGAGGGGTAAGAAAAGTATTTAGCTTAACTAAGTTAAGAGTAAATGCCTTTAGTTTAAATTTCTAGTCAAATGAAACATATCTATGTGTGCGCTATGAAAATGTTGCAAAAGCAATTTTATCTGAAGTTGTAACTTCACCATGTAGCTTATAAACCTTGAGCATATTGCAACTTGCTCTTAGTTCCTAAACTGTTAGAATAATATCAAAATATTTACCTTTACTGAATTTGTTCTGAATTCTTTCTTGTATAAATGAAAAAAAAAGAAGAATGAAAGAAGGCTTAATAAATTGTAAACACACACGCACAAATAAAATAATGATTAGTAAAAAATTTTTATATTTAATGTTTTGAGATGATTGGAAAAGTGTCTGTTGGTTTGTTTCCCGGAAAAACTTTTGACAGAAAATTTTGATTCAAACAAATCATATCTTGTTTAAAATATGTCAAACAGGTATCTTCTTTCCATGCTTCTCTGTTGTTTAGACTAATTCTACATTCAAATTTCATGCAGCTTAAAACAAAACAATTTGAAGCATGCTCAAATTTCAAACTAAAAGATGTATTTGGTTTGAACTAATTTCAATGGAAAGACATTTTGAAGTAGATTATTTTCAAAAAGAATGTTTTGCTTGGTCATTTGAAGAGTTTTTTGAACAGTTAGAAAAAATATATGTGTGGAAAATTTTAAACTTACCTAAATCCATGTGTAACATGATATGTAAAAATGTTGGCAAACCTTATTTGCCAAGCGTCTCAAAAATTTAAAAGCATTAACTTATATCTGGAGCTGTGTCCTTTGTAGAAACATTAATGATTTTTTAGAAGAGGAGATAATGTAAAAGAAAATTATGTATTCAAATACCACTTAACATTTACAAAAAGAAAAAGAAACTGCTTAACCAAATCTAAACAAATTTATTTTATCCACTAGTTCTCTAGGTCGTTGACATTGTTAATAAACTAATGAAACAGTTGGTATATCAGTGTGGAGCAAGTTTTAATATATATGCCAACTGATTCCACATTCTTAAATATGCTGTTAAACTCAATGGGGATGTCCAAAGCACAGGGAGTTTGTAGAATCCGATCTAAAAATTTTAAGATAAAAGGCTAAACATCTCTGTAAAGGTTTTTTTAAATAACCCAATCAAAGAAAGTGCTTTGGGGGTGCAACCTTAAACCTTGTATGTCATTGCATACGCTACAAGTTAGTCTACACTGAGGGTGTAAACTACCTAAACAAAATACTAGTTTGAAAAAAATTGCTATTTTGATGTTAAAAACCACATTGTTAATCAATTTATAAATCACTTTATATTTTAAACATTATGCAATTATAAATCGTATTTTGTTATAATTTTCTATATTGTCTATAATTTTGGGCCTCATTGGTCTATTGGTAGACCAGGCCTTGGGTCCTTGCTTCATGATAATGATGATGCTTCTAAGCAGACTGAGGTTACCTTGGATAGTGCTGCTTTACATACACAGCTACTAATAAAATGACAGTATTCAAGCCCTATGGTCGCAGAATATAAAACTGGGAACCCTGGTCTCTTCTATCATTATTATATCGTCTAAAGCAGTAGTTCCCAACCTTTTTCACGTCATGACCCCTTTTTAACAAACTAAACACTCCGTGACCCCATACGCCGCCCCCCCCCCCCCCCCCCCGCCGCCGCCAATATTACTCTGTATGCTATTTTTCGAAATTCTAGTCCTTAAAATTGCAGTTTACACTATCTCTAGTGAAATCAGAAGGAGAGGATAATTTAATTTTATGAACGGCTTGAGCCCGGAGATTTTTCTTCAGAAATTTCTGGAAATTAAATTTTTAGAAATTAAATTTTATACATGATGAAAGAGTGGGTGGGAGGGGAGTGCTCTCCAAGTTTTATAAAATAAAGTATTATAAGAGAACGCAGTTGTAGACCTTTTTATTTTTTTTCTTTTTTATGAAGGGATTGTTTGGCACTCTCCATCAAATTGAGGTTATAAAAACGCAATTATAAGGCATATATTTGATAATATTAGAAAAAGAGTTAGAGTTCAAAGACTCTCCTTTAACCCGAACTACTTGAAATTTTCGTAATTGAAGTTTCAAAAACGGTATTTTAAATGATCTTTAATGATGTGTGTGGGGAGAAGGGACACTTCATCGGAAATTTTTCGAAATTTAAGCTTAAAAATATACAATAGATTATCTTTGATGGCTTGAGAAAAAGGTTCAGACTCTCCCCCAGACTCTTTTTGGAAATTTATGTCGTAAAAACGCAATTTTCAACGATCTTTAACGATGAAAAGAGAACAGTAGGGACTCTCTTGTATTTTTTTCTCGAAATTGAATTCTTAGAAATGAAGTTTTAGACATGAGGAAAGGGGGGGGGGGTGTTCTCTAAGTGTTATAAAATGAAGTGCAGTCCGGCCCGCTTATTAGAATATCTGTTAAAAGAATATCCCGCTTAATCTCATACACATTCAATGTACCAAACTGATTAGAGGCATTATATTTTGATCCCGGATAATGGAATATCCCGCTTATTAGAATATTTTTTCGTGGCAAAATGGCTATTCCATTAAGCGGGCTCGACTGTATAATAAAAAAACGCAGTTGTAGACAATGTTTGTGGATTTTAAGCGAAAGGGTGCTGTTCGATACTCTCCATCGAGAAATGGAGATTATAAAAAGCAATTATGAGACATATATTTGATAATATTAGAAAAAGAGTTTGAGTTCAGAGACTCTCAACCAAAATTTTTGAAATTGAAGTTTCAAAAACGATATTTTAAGTGATTTTTATTGATGTAAGTGTGTGTGGGGAGAAGAGGCATTTCCCCGGACACTTTTCGAAATTTATGCTTATAAAAATGCAAATGTAGTTTTTCTTTGACATGGAGAAATGTTAGACTCTCCCACGGACTTTTTTTAGAAATTTATGTTCTAAAAACGTAATTTTATACTATCTTTAACTATGAAACGAGGACAGTAGGGACTCTCTTGTATTTTTTTTTCTCAATTGAATTTTTAGAAATGAAATTTTGGATATGAAGAAAAGGGGATCGAGGTGCTCTCTAAGTGTTACAAAATGACAATCTCGGATGACAAGGTCTCTAGTTTAGGCGGCTGGAGGGTGTCGCAGTCCCATAGATCTTCTTTTAGAATTACCACTGTGCTCAAGTATGGATGCTACTGAAAATTGATTCTATTTTTTCCCTATATATATTAGTTTTTTATTGGATAAAAATATTTTTTTTTATCTAATGATAAAGTTGCGACCCCATGTCAAATGCTTCGTGACCCCCTTTGGTGTCTCTACCCACAGGTTGGGAACCACTGATCTAAAACATGTACTACTATACATTGCTAACTAAAGAAGATGAAATAAATGTCTCATAACATTTTGTAAAAGTATATTTTTTAATGATGTGTGATTATTAAATAATAAATTAATGCTTATTCTGTAATTTTCATTCTTCCAGAATGTTGATATAGATTGTGTTGCTATTGTAAATGACACAACTGGTACACTTATGTCCTGTGCTCATAAGAATAAGGATTGTAGAGTAGGCTTAATAGTTGGTAAGTATAAATGCTAAGAAATTGAAGTATTATTTTGTGAAACTGCAAGTTTTTAATCCGGTAGAACTCTCATGTGCTAGACAGAACACAAAAGGTCTCTCAAGTTCTCCCAGGTTAATATGCTGATATACTATAGTTTATTTAGTTATACTGTACAATTATAAACTTTTTTCTATTTATAGTTTTCTTTTTTACTATGAAAATTGTACCTGTTAATTAAACGAAGGTCTTTGTCTTGTGTATAGGCTATAAATTAAGTTGAAATTTAAAACTGCTCATACTTAGAACTTTTTTTAAAATTATATTCAAATTTGAGTCATAGATTTATACTGTAGCTTAATCTAACTAATTTTATTGTAATATCAGCTGGGAACTCTAAGAATATTTTGTGTTCATTTCTGTGTTTTAACTTGGATTTCATAATGCTCATCTTTTTTACCTTATTGATTAATATTGTAAAATTAAATTACTCTTTAATCGCTACATTAAATATATCATTTCTCTTTCTTATTCAAATTATATTCCACTATAGTTTTAGATTATTTTTTTCTTTTTATAAAGGTACTGGGACCAATGCTTGCTACATGGAAAGGTTAGAAAATGTTGAAACTTGGACTGGAGACCATAATCCTCCAAAGCAAGTAATTATTAACACTGAGTGGGGAGCATTTGGAGATAATGGATGCCTTAACTTTCTAAGAACAGAATATGATTATCAAGTTGATGAAATTTCACTTAATAAAGGAAAGCATTTGTAAGTATTGAAAATGAAGAATTGAAATAAATGAAAAAGTTTGGATGTTTCTTTTTGGTACACCCACAATTTCCCTTCCAGTCGTCCCTCAGCAGTTGGTGCATTGACTTTGTTTTCACCCTACTGTAGTTTCTTTAAGTATATTCAACTGGTATTTTTAACATCTAATGTGTCTCATTTTCTCTTGTTTTATCTTTAATATTGGGTAATATGCTCTATCTATGAAGTAATTCGATTAAAAAATGCAGAATCCTCCTTCGTGGAAATTCACTTATTGTGATGAAGTACGTACCTGATTAACCAAGAAATAAAAGTAATACTTAATAAAGACCAGTTTTGAGCTTTTTGTTGAGGTGGATAAAATTTACAAATATATTTTTAGCTTCCATGTCAGGTTTTTTTTTTTCCATTCTGAAAATTCTTTTACTTTTGTGTGTGTTTTTGTGTCATTTTCAGTGATGGTGTACTATTAGTTGCATTAAATTACTTGGTGGTAAAATATATTTTCTTTTAATAGATTTGAAAAAATGATATCTGGCATGTACATGGGAGAGGTTGCTAGAAGAATATTTGTGAAACTTGCTAATGATGGAGTACTCTTCAAGGGAAAGCTGTCCGAAAAATTTAACACACCGTATGGATTCAAAACTAAATACATTTCCAACATAGAAAGGTTAGAATTTCTGTCTCTTTTCAGTTAAAAATGCTGGGACAGTAGTTTTATTGGTGATTGGTTTTATGCTAATGACTCTAAACACCTGAGTGAACCCTTGTGATGTTTTTAGTCTCATTTCATTTAAAATTCATTACCATTCCATGATGACATCGACTCTCATGTAGTTCTTTGTTATTAAAATAAAACCCCTCCATACTACGTATAATGTATATTACATGATTTCTATTTTTTAGAGAAAAAAATGATGCAATTTGTGTTTGCTTTACAGAAGCTTCTTTTGTGTGATTCACCCCCTTTTAATGGAGGGTTTCATTTTTAAGCGGGCCCACCCAAAAAAACCCGGGTGAGTTTTTTCAGGCTGGGCCCTCTTTGGCAAAAGCTGAACCTCACAAAGTGTTTCCCTTGAATTTTTTGCTTACATTTCAAATTAAATAAATTTGCAATATGTTGTAACATCTATCAACATTTTAACGCATTACCCGGAGAGCAGAAATGATCTCTCAACCAATAGCAACATAATAAAACATAAAGAAAAGGTTCATTGTTGCAATCTTAAGTGGACTTAAGAAATTCAAATAAATTTGACACTTAATCATTGACATTATATCAAACTGCTCCCCTGAACTCGTATGCAAATTAAGCCATAGTAATTGTGATTTTGTTTTATGTGAAATGCTCAGAATGCCATTCTGTAAAATGTTTACATAATAGAAAAATTCTAAGAAAAACTAAAATCCTATGACATAATATATATTTTGTAAAGTACTTATACTTAAAACATTGAAAAATGATACTATACTTCTTGAAAGAGTTTGATAAAAAAATTTTTAAAAAAGCAATCCATAACTTATTACTGCGCCAATCATTAAGAGCTAAAATGTTTTAGAATTTTAGTCAAATATGTCTGATTTTCAAACATGGTTTAAAAAAGTGAGTGGCATAAACAGTAGCTTTGTTCGGGTAAAACTAGAATAATATGTTTTTCTATGTCATATTTTACCTGTTTAATGTTTAAAGTTTTTGTTGTAAAAAATGGTTCTGTTTGTTGAAATATTTCACTGTTGTGTATTCTTACATCTATGGAACATTTTAGTGATCCAAGGCAGAAAAATACAGAAACAAGAACAGTACTTGAAAAAATGGGTATTTCTGATGCCTCAGATGAAGACTGTGAAATTATGAAATTGGTTTGTGCCAGAGTTTCAACCCGAGCAGCTCATCTTGTTTCAGCTGGTTAGTATTTTTAAGTGCATAGAATTCCTCAGTTATGTAGCATAGGAACTCAGTAATTTTGAGGGAAAACACTTCATAGTAGCTTAACCCTACACTGCATGATTTTTTATTTTTCTTAGAAAAAAATATATTTGTTTGTCAATGTAATAAGAAAACATGGGAAATATTTTAAAAAATTTAACTCTAAATTTTCACCACTTCCTAATTAAAAATAGTTTTGTTGCCAAATGGCTACAGCATGCATTCAACAGATAAAAATGATTTTAAATGATAGTCTTGAAATTAGGTTTTTTTTTTTTTTTTTTTTTTTTGTAAAAAAATAAAGGAATTGAACATTTGGTGCACTGTACTCCTGTAATCCTTTACATTTTGACATTTTACATCATTGTTTATTTGTACTGTGTCCTTTCCAATGATCAATTCTGTCAAATCTGATATCTTTTGGAGGTTCTCTCACGCAAGCTTTCTTTTTTTTTCTTTTTTTGGTTTGTAACTAGTTCCTATGTAGCTAATGGTCTTCCTCTTTTTAATACGCATTTATTAATTTCACATATGGGTTTGTTTGCACGTATGTATGTAGGTAACTCTGAATAAAAGATAAAATTTACGTTCTTTGCAAATATAAAAGTAATATATTTAATATTATTTTTAATACTAAAGGCTAAACTGTATTGCATGTTGTTGTATTATAAGTGCATATAAACTTAAGTGTGGATATTCAGTAGTTTTGAAAATCAGAGGGAAACCCGTGATGATCAGAGCGCATTCCTATGTAAAAGCGTATTTTTTACTTTTTCTCAAAACTATATTTAAAAATTATTAATGAGTTTACTTGTCCGTGTAAGCACAACGTTTGTGCTAACTGAAATCTAAAATGAACACATTTTGAAGGCTTTTCCCTGTTGATGTTTTGTTTGTCCACTCTGTTGAACATCAACTAAGCATTGATAATTGCGAGGTCAAATAAACGATAGAACAGCCGAAAGTACCACTTTTGGTTCCGCATGATTATTTTATACCTTGCAAAAAGAGAAAGAAGCTAGCTCGAAACATAAACAAAGCACATACTTCATGATCTACAGAAATGAATCGAAGTGTTATCTGGATGCTTACTGCATAATGTTGCCAAATGGCTACAGACATGTATTATGTCCTAGATTTTTCCAAATAATTATTTTGATGTAAAACCCATCTTAAACGAAAGATAAATGTTTATTTTATTCATGTTATTTCTTTAAAAGACAAAGAAAAATATTTCATTGTAAAAAAATAATTTCAAAACTTGGTAGTTTAAGTGATTTTAAAAGCTATCCATATAGATTCATTTAAGAGCATGTAACAGACCAGTGCTGTCATGTATGGAGGATAAATGGTGATAATTGCTTTAAATATATCCAGTACTTGCTTTTTATGCATTGAGTTGCCTAATGACTACATTCTGCTATTCATAAGGAGGACAAATTGCCCATGTATCTAATTGGCAACACCATGCAGTGTAGGGTTAATTGACATGAATTAAAATTCTCGGTCATACTGAATTTTAACACCAATATCACTGATACTGTTCTGGTGTACTATATTTAAATAGTAATTGCAGTATCAGTCTTTAAGCATAGTTATATCTAACTATTATTCAAAAACAAATAGTATTTTTTAACCTTGATCTATTTATAAAGTGTTGCAGACTTTTGTCCTTTTTTTTTTTTAATATTATCAAACATATTACACAGATTCTTTTGAACCATATATTTTATCCTAAAGCAAGATTGCCTACTCTTCCCCCTTTTTGAATAACTTGAAATTTAGTGCCTGAGATATAACTTGTGTGATGTATAAAATCCATCTTGAATTGTATGAAATAACCAATAACGAAAAACAATGTTAAAAGATAAGCTATCAGAGGAATGTTCTCAACTTTCAAACTCTCAAAGCGTATCAAAGGATGAGAAGACTATGTATTCACGCCTAGTTTGACCGAAATAACTCGGATCATTTTACATGCCAATAGGGCGAGGGGGGGGGGGGATAAAAGCATGAATATGTGTAAGTACTCAAAAATATAGTTTTTAAATAGTTGTTGATACTATCTCTTTCCAATGCACAACAACTTTAAGGTTGGAAATTTCAGAAGACATTACAATGCAATCTGTGATTTTAGAACATAATAAATGCTGTTCCAGACTATTTTGTTAGCGATTTTTTCTCCAGTTTTTAACATATGCATCTAAAGCATTTATTCCATGAAATGTAGTAGTTTTGGTATATTATTAATATTAAGACTTTTTTTTTTTTTCAATACTGTTGGGTGCCTGTTATACTGCACCTTAGCATGCTAACAAAATGGGTATTACTCAATTAGAATACTATTCCCCAATATTTGCTTTCTATTTCTCACCATTTAAAACAAATTCCATTATTTGTGTTTGCTGAAGTCAGCCTGAAATATATTCATCTCAGTTGAATTTTTAAACTCAGTTTTCTGCTTTTAACTCTGTCTTGCGAAAGAACTCCCATTCCTATACATATAAAGCATTATTTTTCTGTGTACAAGACTCTCATCCTTTCTAGTGATTGTCTTTCAAAGAAAAATTATGTTTTGATTTCAACTTAGTGTGATGGCTCTAACAGTAGGTTTCAAAAGTTTGTCTCTTGCTATGGTTAGAGTGCAAACGGTCAACTGTCAAATTCAATACCTTAAAGGTATAATGCATTAATATCCAGTGTTTCACTATCTGCCATGAAAATTTTTAACTATTTAAAAAAATTAGTTGTTTATGAATCTCTTCCTCCAGTCTCTTTCCAAATTTTTCTTCTATTTACAAAGTCTGGCTGTGTGTGTCTATAAGCTTTTATGGCTGGCTGTGAGTGTCTATAAGCACTACTTTCAGGTGCAAATATTGCACAGGAAAAAGGGACGTGTTCTGCAATAGTAATCTAATTAGAGAAGTCCCGCTTTCATTATACGTGTGCAATGTGTTACCTCTCCACCAATTTGAAGGTATAAATGCTCAAAGCATTTTTTACTTCGGAAAATATTTCAACATTTTTAATTATCTCTGCCAGCGTCCTTCTCAATATCACTAAACTGATATTTTTTGACTCCCTTTTTCTATAAGACAAATTTTGCGAACAATTGTTAAACTTTCCTTTTCACATTGAACTGGGTTTTTTAGATTGCATCATTGAATACCTTATGTAGTTTTGAAAAATTGAAGGAACATTTAATTTTTAAGGTTAAACTATTATGGTGTACATTGAGGTACCATATTTCCTAATAGATAAGCCGCGGCTTATATGTGTTTAAAAACTGAATTTAATTCCTGTGGCATATGCGATGTAAAAGTAATGCCGGTTTCTCGTACATGTTATGTTTATTTATAGCATAAAATAAAGCAAATTAGAGTCTGACCTCACCCTCAAAAGTTGCAACTGCCCTTGAACATTTTTTTTTAATGGTAATGGTATGAGAGAGTGCGCTATGGCAGCATTGCTGCTTATTCTGATGTTTCATTTTCCTGGGTCCGATAAGGAAGGAGAATAAATCAAGAAAAAAAAAAAACATCAACACTAACACCTCTAATAAACAAATCCAACAAAAAAAATCAATCTGTAATCTGCAAGCAAACTGAATGCCTTATCGTCCAAATGTAGAAACATTTTAAATATCTATGATATTGAAACAGTGTTTCTATATTGATGTTACTAATTCTTCATTGTTTTATGTAATATAATGGGCACGACGAAGTGCCGGAATAAATAATGGTAGATGACATGGAATTAATGAGGCGGAATTAACATCACAATATCTTTATTGCGACTCCATTAACACAGAAAAAAGGAACAAGACATCAGCACACGGTTAGAACAGTTACAGTTAAGAGGCGTTGCCAAACACATACAACAAATTACATACATAAACAAATTGCTCCATAGAGGAATACATTACAATACCCTCCTCTACAAATTTAGTCGTACAACTGGTTTTATTTTACGTTTAGGACGTTCATTAACATTTAATTTTACAGGTGATGGATTAGGAATTACAGCATCTTTGTTACAATCAATTTCATTAGACTGAGAACAAATTGGATCTGACCCTACATCATCGGTTTCCTTTTTGGGTTCTTCGGGTTCTCTATTGGCATCTTTGTTTACAATTAAATGTTCATTGACTTTTTTGCCAAAATCCACAAAATCAAACTTTGTATCACAAATACTATCTTTTTTTTCACTGATATCCTTAACTTCATTCTCACTCTTGTCAATAATTATCTGGTCCAAATGCCTTTTCCAAATTAAATCATCGTTTGTCAATTTACACATATAAACTCGATCTCCAAGTACTTCATCTATAGTACAACGAACCCAACCCTTCTTATTTGGATTTCGATAATCCCTACATAATACTCTATCCCCTTCTTTAAAAATTTCTTCTCTTGAACCTTTATTAATCACCATACCCGATTTATTTCCCTCTTTTAATAAATCTAATCTAGTCCTAACTTTATTCTTAAAAATTAAACTAGTAGGCGTAACCCCTGTAGTCACATGAACTGAATTTCTGTAATGAAAGAGATATCTGCTCATTAGCGTTTCAAAACTTACATTATTATTTGAAGGTGTTTTCAACAATTTACTTAAGCTACGTTTGAAATTCTTTACAGCATTCTCTGCTAACCCATTTGTGGCAGGATGAAATGGTGGTGATGTTAAGAACTTAATTCCATTCATATGCAAAAAATTTATAAATTTACCAGATTCAAAATATCTTCCATTGTCTGTTTCTACAACTTTTGGCAATCCAAAGCGTGCGAAACACTCTCGGAATTTTTCAATGCATGCGTCTGCTTCCATACTACTCATAATAAATGTTTCAACCCATTTCGAATATGAGTCCACAATAAGTAAAATCATTTTTCCTTTAATCGGGCCCAAAAAATCAGCATGAATCCTTTCAAAAAAATAACTAGCTCTGTTTCCTGATATAATTTTACATTTCCACGGCTCTGGCCTAAATTCCGAGCAAAGACCACAGTTGTTGACGCAGTCCTCAATATCTGAATCCAAACCAGGCCACCAAAAGTAAGCTCTAGCATTACTTTTCATTTTGACCATGCCTTCATGAGTACTATGAAGCTCCCTTAAAAGTTGTTTTCTACATTTGGTAGGTACGACCACTCGATATCCCCACATTATTACACCCTGATCTACAGATAACTCGTCTTTTCTACTAAAGAATTTTTTTACCTCCTCATCAGTAATTTTCTGAGGAAAACCATAAGTTATGTAATTAAACAATTTTCCGAGAACTGGGTCTCTTCTTGTTTCCGATCTAATTTTAAATAGGTCCACTGGGACATCCTTCTCTATGAAATGAACATAATCATATTCTTCTGCTGTCCCTGAACTACCAGAGGTTGGATACCTGGATAACGCGTCTGCCTGAATATTTGAACTCCCTTTTATGTACCTCAAATTATAATTAAAACCAGATAAAAATAAAGACCAACGTTGGAGACGACCTGCCACCATTGGTGGTAAAGCACGATTTTCTCCAAATAGCGCTAGCAGAGGCTTATGATCACTCACTAGTTCAAACTTAACCCCGATTAAATACTGATACAGCTTTTGACAAGCCCAATAAATAGCTAAAGCTTCCTTATGTATCATCGAATAATTTTTCTCTGCTGGGCTAAAAACTCTGGATATAAAACAGATTGGTCGTTCAGATTTATCTTCCAACACATGCGATAACACTGCCCCAATTCCATTTTGACTAGCATCACATGCTAACCTCAAAGGTTTTGACCTGTCAAAATGAATGAGAACTTGATCTGATGCCAATTCCTTTTTAGCATCTTCAAAAGCTTTTTGACATTTACTATTCCATTTAAACTCAACCTCTTTTTGCAGTAAATCATACAGCGGTTTCATTTTTGATGCTAAATTTTTCATGAACTTTGAATAATAATTTATCATTCCTGCGAAAACTCTAACATCTTTCACTGATCTAGGACATGGGAAATCTAAAATACCCTTAACTTTTGCATCGTCTTTTGTCAAACCATTTTTACTAATCGTGTGTCCCAAATATTTAATACTATCCTTGAAAAATTCACATTTCTTTAAATTAATACGAAACCCTGCACTCTGCAATCTACTCAAAACAAGCTCCAAATTTTTCAAATGTTCCTTTTTATCTTTCCCCGTAACTAAAATGTCATCAAGAAAATTAACTGTGCCTTCTAGGCCTTGTAAAGTTTTTTCAATTACTCTTTGAAAAATTGCGCAAGCTGGCTTAGTTCCGAAAGGTAGACGATTTACCGTATAAATACCATAAGGTGTGCTCCAAGCGAGTAACTTTTTTGTTTCATCATCCAATACTAGTTGATTATATGCATTAGATAAATCTAGCTTACTGAAACTTTGACCTCCCTGTAATGCTGCAAAAAGCTCTTCTATTCTTGGTAAAGGATGATTGTCATCTTTCAAATATTTGTTTACAGTAATCTTATAGTTTGCACAGACCCGTATGTCTTTACCATTAGCTTTCATTACAGGTACTAAGGTTGTTCCCCATTGAGAATTATCAATTCTAGAAATTACCCCTTTTTTCTCTAAATTTTCTAATTCTGATTTAACTTTTTCTTTAAATGCAAATGGGATTGGTCGCGGTTTATGAAAAACAGGTTTTACATCACTTTCAACCTCTAAATGTATTTTTTCCCCGTTATATGTACCCAATTCCTCTTTAAACACTTCTGCGTGTTTGGACAACAATGACTGCAATTCTGAATTTTTTTCTACCTCAATTGTGTTTACATTGGCACTGCCAACTACAATATTCAAACCAAAATCATTTAAAACATTACGTCCTAACAATAATTTTTCAGATTGCTTTACAATTAGTACATCTACATTTTTTGAAATACCATTAACTTCCATCGGAACATTAATTTGTCCCTCTGGCGTTAAAATTTGTCCTCCATAGGACTTCAACTTAAGATTTGTACGTTCAAGTTCAAAATTTCGCAGATTTTTCTTATAAAAAGAATAAGGAATACATGTGACACCTGCACCAGTATCCACTTCCATTTTAACATTTTTAGTTCCTATCTTAATATTTAAAAACAGAGGATTAACATAATCCACTTCAACACTATACATATCCACATATTGAACTTCTACATCATCATTAACGGAATTAACATTTACTTTAAATTTACAAACCTTTGCTAAATGACCTTTGCGTTTGCAACTACGACATTTAAACTCTTTGTATTTACATTTTCGAAAATCGTGATTACCTTGACCACAGTGAAAACATTTTAAATCATTTCGAAAATTCCCACTTTTTTTACACGATGATGTCGGCGGTACCGCTTTTTCCTTCGCCGGTTTCGTTTTAGGCTGAACTTTGTTGATCTCTATTTGTCGAGCCTCCTGTAGTAACACTTCTTTGTTCTGAGCGAGTTCCAGCAAATTGGACAGCGACGTGGTCAATCTTTCTTCACAGAGACGATCCAGGATCCGTCCGGGCCGCATTCCAGCAACAAACTTGTCTTTCACTCTCTCTTCTAAATTCAAACCAAATTCACACTCTGCAGCTTGGGTTTTCACCTTGACGTACCATTCCCGAACTGATTCTGCTTGGGACTGTCGCAACGAATCGAAAACAATTCTTTTCCGGTAAATCGAAACTGCCGGTTTAAATTGTTCCGTTAAAAGCGTTTTTAAGTTATCAAAACTCTTATTGGCTGGCGTCTCAGGATCACACAGATTCTTTAAAACTTTGTAGACGGACTCGCTAATCGTTGTTAGCAACACAGGGACTCGGCGATCATCTTCCACCTTGTTTGCGAGAAAATATTGCTCCAAACGTTCAATAAACACATTCCAGTCATCACTTAAATTGAATTGGCTGATAGATGCAACTATACCTGTATTCACAACAGTCACAGGTATGCTTGTCGATTCTGTCGTCATGACTCCGATTCAAAAGCAAAACTACTTGAAAACATCAAATTTATTGGAACATTTTCCAAAAACTATCTTCACCATTCAGAAATGTTGCCTCGTCGCCATATTGTAATATAATGGGCACGACGAAGTGCCGGAATAAATAATTGTAGATGACATGGAATTAATGAGGCGGAATTAACATCACAAAAGGACAAGACATCAGCACACGGTTAGAACAGTTACAGTTAAGAGGCGTTGCCAAACACATACAACAAATTACATACATAAACAAATTGCTCCATAGAGGAATACATTACATTTTAGAACAATGAATATGAGTTATAATGCACCATTGGTGCTCACACATTAAATTTTAAACAAAACTATAGTAGGACTTATGCTCCAATGCGTCGTATCTGATGAAACAATTTTTTTCTCCCTAATTTTGCTAAGTGCTCCATATATGGTGGCTTATCTCCTCGAAAATATGGTATTGATTTATGCTCATTAAAAATGAGCTTGGCTGTGCTATGGTAATGTTAATTTTTGAAGGCAAAGTATAACCTTTGATATCTGTGGCATAACTCGACTCTCTTGTTCTTTGATTATATTTTACAAGTCTATATAATCAATGTTCAAAGTTTCTGACTTTCTTTACTTTAAAAAAAATGGGATAAAATGTTTTCCTAGTTTTTATACAGTAATCTTAGTGAGAGCTTATAATAATACGAAAAAAATAATGCATTGGTGTAGTCATGTAATATTATAGACATTCACTGCCTGAACTACTATTAAAATATGAAATTCTGAAATATATTGGAAGATTGTAGTGACATGACCAACAGAAAATCTTTGCTCCCTCTTATAGAGATTGATACAGTAAACTCCTGGTTATCTGCAAAATAGGGTAGCTACCCATGGATAAGCAAATACAGGGAATGATCTGCAAAATAGGTAAAAAACAATACTAGTGTATTCAATCGTTTGAAAAATCAATAACGCTCACATAAACAGTATTTAAATTACAGCTAAAAAACATTGAGTGTAAAAAATATATGTAAAAACTAAAAACAAACAACAACATTCTCTTAAAACAATTAAAACTTTTATATTAGCCCATTCTTTTCTTGTTTTGTTCATTTTGAAGCTCTTTTTAATTTGTGATTGAAGATTTTTCAATAACATCTTGTCACAAAGTGATGTATCATCTTACTTCTCTAAATAATTAATAAGTCTGTCGACATGAGTGAGAGCTACTTTTGACTGATTTTAAAATGGGTTCAAACTGAGCTCAGGGGTGCATTTTTTACTGTCAATGAATCACTGCTGTTAGAAAAAAAGTGTGAAAAGCCTATGGATAATCAGGAGTTTACTGTATTTTAAAATTCTCAATTCTAAGTATTTTGTAACTTTTTAATTTTTTTATCCTTTTTTGATCACCTAACATGAATGGCTCCTTGAGATACTACTCAAAACACTGCAACAATTTTTCTCATCTGCTGAGAAATTCATTTTTATTATGCCACTAAAAGAAGCAGCTCCTTTTTGAAAAATGTTTCCAAACTTCACATTTTTTTATTATTATCCAAGGCATATTTTGAAGAATAATTTTTTATCTAAGATATTGTGCTGTCAACTTAGTAGAATATTGACGACTTAAACAAATGTTGTATAACTTTAAATTTTTTCTTTCTATTTAAAGGAGTAAGCATATTGTTTTTTTTCTTTTAAAGTCTAAATGTAAAATTTTATTTTTTATTTCATGAGATTCAAAATTGTTTTCAACTTTTCATGTGTTATTTTCCAGCTGTGGCAACAATACTGAACAAAATCAAAAGGAATCACACAACTGTTGGTGTTGATGGCTCAGTTTACAGGTATCATCCACATTTCAGGGAGCTCATGGAAAAGAAAATTGAAGAACTTACTGACCCCAACTATAAAGTAAGCATGAAATTTCAACTAATTCTAAATTATACAATTTTTGAAGTAGTATTGTTTTATTATGAAGAGTAATAAATTTTAAAATATGATCTTAAGAATGATAATACAATATTTTATGGTAACAAATTTGGTAAGACAGCTAGCTATTATACAAGCCCTCTTTTGTATTATTACTGCTAAGCTTCTGAACTACACCTCCGAAGCTGGTGCACTTTAATAAGGCAAGGCCGATTCACTTGCCTCAGGCGGTCAATCCAAGCCCTTGGCAGTTAGTATTTGCATTAATTTCCTTGTTTGGTTTTTTTTTTTTTTTTTTGAAAACTGAAATATTTAAATCGTTTCAAACGTGTTATTTATGTTAACTATGTAGAAAAGACAAATTTTGCTCTTTCTTAATTTGGCTGTTAAACAATGAGAGCATTGTTTGTATTGACATTACAAAAATTCAGTGTACTGCGAAAATCAAGCAAACTCTCTAGTGAGCCGGAAAGAAAAAAAGATTGATTAGCACTGCTCTAACCAACTGAACTAATAAATTATTTTTTAAAAATTCACCACAATATGAGTTGCTTGATAATTTTTTGCCAAAAGTGGTCATTTTTTTTTAAATGATACTTTACTTATGAAGTTTGATAAATTATTAAGGAAGTTTTGGCATTTCCATGAAAAAACACCTTTGAGAAAAAATATATATGATTGTACCAAAAATACTGAAATATATTTCCCACAAGGAGCACACAAAAATGAGCCTAACTTTAACTGATTCAAAGTGTTTTTACAAAACGTTCAATTACTTGAAACCATTAAGATTTCTTATGCAAACTCTCATCCCAACCACAGCCTGTGGGTGTGGTTCTGTTGTTTTTTTTAGGTAATACATATGCTTTGAGTATATACCTTTTGCTTCTCCCTACCACCCCACCCCCTACTGCTGGAAAAACTGAAATAAATGAGCCTACATAAATTCCAGTCATGACTTAGACATTTGATTTTCAGCCTTGATGTTTTTCAATATGCAATGCATAACTCATGTATTATAAATAATGCCAGGTGTTTGTTTCCAAACTGAATTACTTTTTTTTTTTCTCTAGTTTGAACTTATGTTGTCTGAGGATGGTAGTGGTCGAGGTGCTGCTTTAGTAGCTGCAGTAGCTGTAAGAACTGTAAAGTAAGCCATCTGCTGAATATTGATAGAGTTATGCCAAATGTGTGTAATAAAGATGTCAGAAATAGAGGTTCCTTACAAGCATGATGAACTTCTCTAAAGAGAAGATAGTATTTTGTGATATTGTTTTTTATTAATTTAAAGTCTTCAGATGCTGCATATTTTTTATGAATATTTGCAGCTTAAGTCCAGGTTAAACATCATATAAATACAGTATTTCTTTCCTTTTTGTTGATTCCATCCTTTTTTTTTATGGTTTCCTTTGTTTAGTTTATTAAAAAAATCTATAAGTAATTTATTTATTGCTTTTATTGTATTAAAAAGTACATTAATGTAAATATATATATACATATATAATACAATATACTTTTACATTGTTGTTATTGATAGAAATTTTATAGACTAGTTTTAAGATTTGTATTATAGTTATTTAAAATTTTAGGTGTACAGTACTTTTTTTTTAGAATCTCATTTTTTGCATATTTGTGATAAAATTGCATGTGGTAGTTTTAACATTTCATAATTAAAATCAATCTTTGGTTATGAATTTTTAGTCTTTCATTGTGTCATACATATGCTGGTCATCAATGTTCATTCAATGGAAAAAATGTTTGAAACATTTAGCAGTTGCTAGCATTTATCAGAAAGGAAATGCATGGAATAACTTTAATTTATTTTTGAACAAATTCATTTTTTACATTTAAATGCACATTTATCAATTATGAATAACTTCATTTCACAAATGATTTTAAATATATATCTATACATAAATATAACTAGTTTACCAAATGTAATCAATGTAGTAAATCATGTTAAATCTAAATAAGTGATAAATGTTTTTAAAAAAATTGAAATCTGAATATTAAAGTTGAATGTAATAATATTCGTAACAGTTTGAGTATTTTTATTGAGAGTGAAGATGTTTTTATCAATGTAACAGTTGTGATATTTATCCAATAGCTTTATTGGTTATGTAGAAAATACTTTGAATGGAAAATTTTGAATTTGCATGTAGTGAACTTAAAAAGAAAATTCATAGAACCTTGAATATTACACAAGTTTCATTACTTCAGTTGCAAAACACATATTTTACGACTTTTTTATTTACTGTTAGCTTTCTATTCTTTATTATGCCGTATTTTCTTGTTTCCCTTCTTGTTCCATAATTATTTTTGCATGTTCATTAACTCTTTTTACATTGGCTTTTTTTATATGTAATCTTTCTAATATATAAAGTTCCTATAAGTTATTAGAAAGCTGAAGTAGCTTATTCATTTTCCTATGTTATGCAGTTAACTTCTATTTATGAAAATTATTTCAAAACGTATCTTTGGTCAGGTATTTTTATGTGCGAGAACTTTTTCTTTGACTAGTGATAAGAAATTTTATCCATCAGTTGTGAGAGGATGTTCATTTCATTGGTGCTTTGGATTTTTGTGAATTTTAAATGGAATAAATAATAATCTTCTTAGCAGTTAAAGTATGTATAAAATAATAAATATCTAATACATCATATTAAAAGCCATGATTTTTCTTTATTACTGGATATCTTGTTTGACTTCTGAGTGATTCATACAGTGCACCTTTTTCCTAGTTTCAAGAATTCTCGCACAAAATAGAAAATCTGAAGTAATGTTTTACTTGTTTAATGTTATCGGTGTTTCATGTGTGTATGATGTTAGTGTGTTGTGTTCTGATATTTTTTTAACTGGAAGCATACGTATGAACGTACTTATTGATAATGCATTGAATTTTCTCTGTCATTGTTCTAAAAATAATCAAATGTTGCATAGTTTGACTGAAGAAATATGAAATGTTACTTTGTAAGCGTTTTGATCGTTGTATCAAAATATCTTAATGTGATTTTTGAAACCTTATCAGCATGGATAAGTACAAGTTGTGAAATAAAGTTATTTACTCCATCTTTGTTTTTACTTCATTGAAAATATTTTATATATTTTTTCTTTTGATATCCTAGACAAAATGAGATGTATTATGTGTACTTTCTGTATTTCTAGTTGTATTTCTTCATTGTGCTTCAAAATGTGTTGCAGAAAGCAATGTACAATTTTTAAAACTTTCCACATTGAAAGAACAAATAGTACTGCGAAAATGACACAAACCGTTGCATTTTAGTGCATTAAATATATTTTTTGGGACAGCACAATCTATTTTGACCCTTCCACCATCCTCAACTGCCTGCGAAAATTTCTCCTATTCCTCCTTCCTTTTTTCGCTGCATGTAGTGTTATTTTCTTTCTACAGCTATCACTTTCATTGGATTGCAAAGGATGAAAGTAAATAAATGCTAAGTAAAATCATAAGTTATTAAAACATAATTATTTTGAAAATATGCAGAAACGGTAATTATTTTTGTTGAACAGTTAACCCCATTCGTATAAACTTTTTACAGTATGATAAAGTCTAAAACTTGGTAATACATAGTCTTACATCCTATTCTTTATGAAAATATTGCGTATTCTTTGCACATGCTTATCCCAATGTTTTTTTTTTTTTTTTTTTCCGTTTTCTGCCATGCATGTTATGCAAAATTGCAGGAATGTAAATCCTATGAAATAATACAAAAGTGCAATTAGTAGGATGCCTGATTAGTGCTGTCATCTATGAAGAATTAGAATAAACAAAAACAAGTAAGCATTTACAAAGCAATTTAATTGTTCAAAAGTTTTTTTTAATGTAGAAAAATGCTGGTAGCGCATTATGTTTACCCAGCAGACAGTATCCATGCATAATCAAGTATCCCAGTATCATAACATCTGGAATTTTATTTAGGACTTTCAATTTTAAAAAATTACCTGGGTGCAGTCCATGTGAACCCTATCTCTTCCTATAACATTGCACAAAGACTACCTGTAACTGTACTTTTTAAGAATCCAATTTCTTGACCTTTCTGGAAAGAGGCTCCCATACCTCCTTCCTCTTATTTGATAGAAGATCATTTAAAATTACATAGCCAACTGAGTGATAGGTAGTCATAACCTGCATAAAACACTAAAATTTTAAGCGCACATGCGTGTATGGAGTAGTCCGTAAGTGGGTGTCTCCTCTGTTACTTTCAACATTATATTAATAATGATTGAATGCTTGCCATACAATTACACCGTAGGCACCATCTATGTCATATCACAGCTGAATGTGCTATGCTCCAACAGATGTGTTGTGGAGTTTCGGGGATCCTGGATGTTTTACTGGAAAAAATCCAAGAACATTGCTCAGACATGGATGGAGTCTTCCGATGTTTATAACTCTTGGGTTTCAACGATAACGGGCATAATGTTGAAATAAAAGGAGGGAACGCCTACTTTCAGACCACTCTTTTTATTATGATTGCAATTCCCACCTCCATTAAGAAGTCCACAATTGTTCATTATCACACAAAAATTAGGGCCTCTTTGTATAATTTGCTAGTCTTAATCCGGCACAGGTCCCAGTTCCTTTGAATACAAACCTCCACGTATTTTCCCCTGTATAAGAGACTCAGTTGAAGGCAGAGTAACACAGAGAAAAATTACAAAAATTAATGTATAAATAAGAGATATTGAATTTACGGGAATTCAAAGTCCATTCTTTTGATTAAAAATTGACCTATGAAATTTTGGTAATAACATTTGCAAAGAAGCAAGTATTTATTCTGAAATTTTTGCTGCAATTTATATGTATCCTCTTTCCTTTGAACAATATTCATCATGGCCCATATTAAGCTTTATCTAGTAAACTTGAAATGGAAACCCTAATTTTAATTTTTATTGTACTGCATTGTAAATAACATGGCATTAAACAAATCCACGAATTATTTCAAAAAGCTGTTTTAGTAAATTAAAAAAATCTTTGCCTTTGCCAAATTTTTGAATTAATTTTACTTAAGAATTTTTTATTTATTTTTCTAATTTCAATGATTTAGAATTTAAAGTCGTGTATATGTAATATTTAAAGTTTTATTCCAAACTAAAGAGTTTATATTTATGGATTATAAAATTGTAGAGTTAATACACAGCATGCAACAATTCATTAACTTCAAAAGAAGCGAAACTTTTATTTAACGGACAAAATATTCAGTCCCCTTGTTTCCCTTATCATTGGAAACACTGCGATCTAATTTATTAGGGAGACGAACTTTGTTGGACAATAAAATGCTCTCATATTGAAATTTTCAAACTCTGCACTAATATTTTTATTTTTTTCAAATAGAAAATTCTGCGGCTGCATTAAAAAAACACACATTTTGGCCTGAGTTGTAATTTCAGTGATACTTTTTATTATTTTTACCACTATATATTTTTAATATCACACCTTACAGATCTCTTGAAAATATTTTGTTTTGCCTCTGTTTTACCTTTAAACATGTAGAATGATTGTTGTGACTTTTCATTTTCTTCTCATCATTTGAGAACTCTTAAACTAAATAAAACAGAAGCTATATATATACACAGTCCAGTCACATTAATGTGACCACCTGTTAAAAGCCTGAAAAACCACCTTTCGCAACGCTGACTGCTGCGCGACGTTTAGGAAGAGATTTATTTAGGGCCATAAAGGTGTTCATTGGTAATTTGAGCCATGCTGACTCCAATGCTGGGGCAAGCTGGGCTAGATTATACGGATGAGGATTCATGGAGCGAATAACCGGATCGAGATGGTCCTACAATCCTACATATTCTCGATTCTGTTTGAATCAGGAGAAATTGCTGGCCAGGAAAAATGGTAAACTCATTCTGGTGCTCTTCGAACCATGCACGTACACTAGCAGCTGTATGGCACTTTGCATTGTCCTGCTGGCAGTTGCCATCATCCTGAGGAAAAACAATGCACATATAGGGATGGACATGGTCCGCAAAGACAGATGCCTACTTGTATTAGTTCATCGTGCCTTCCACAATGATGAGTGAGCCCAGAGAATGCCAGGAAAACATTCCCCAGCCCCATAATGCTCCCGTCTCCAGCTTAAACCTTTCCGGCAATGGTTGAGGGTGTTTAGTTTCAGAGGTTTTACGCCTTATACGCCAACGTCATCTGCCCGATGGAGCATAAAACGTGATTCATCAGTAAATGCTACCTGTTGTCACTCAATAAACGTCCAGATGCGGTACTGGTTTGCAAATTCCAAGGTTCGTCCTCGATGGACAGTAGTCAGCATAGCTGCATGAACCAGTCTTGTGCTTTGGGAGACTAGAGGTAGCAACGTCCGCTAAATAGTAGTTTGAGAGATGATGTTGGTAGTCCCTTGGTTTATATGGGGGGTCAATTGTTCAACGGTAGCCCTTCTATCAACCCGAACGCATCTCCACAGCCGTCTTTCGTCTCTGTCATCGGTGGCCCATGGTGCACCACATTTTCCACGTCGCTGATTTTTGACAGTCTCATTTTGCCATGCACGGTACACTTTTAACACAATGACAAGCGAACAGCTCAAAAACTCAGCCATTTTGGAAATG